>JBBPNP010000112.1:0-69424 GCA_038090955.1 Xerocomellus intermedius
GGACGCGTTGGGGCATGTGTTTCGTGCAAGGACGGGGGCCCTTGGGATTGTAGAGATTAGGACCACAGAAGATCTCTCTCGATTGGATTCCCTGACCCTTGTTCACCCCTGGATTGACTTCCTGCTTGACAGACGACGGCCCGTTGGAATCACGGAGGCCATTCCGGAGAACACAACCGACCAGTCTTTGTCGGCGCGCGACTCACCATCGTCGTCTAGCCCTCCCAGCACTGTGGGGGTCGTCAGGCCAACGCGTAAAGCGCGCATCATTTCTCACCTTGGCCGGCCGTTTAGTGTGTGGGCTGGCGACGGGGACTCGCTCCGGTTTCCTTCGCCTTTACCGCTGACGGAAAAGCGGGCACAAGCCCTCCTGTTCATTGCTCGACTGAAACAACCGTTTGGTGCACTATTGTTCACGCCGACTCGCCAGAACGTAGAAGAGTACAGGAGGGTCGCTTCGGAGAGTCTGATCACGGTCCAGGTAGAGGAGCTCACGTCGGCGGTGTTGAACAAGTTGATAGAGGGCGCGCGCACGCTCGACGTGCTTTGATTACTGCTATCAGTTACACGACGATCGGACTACCATACGCTTCCCTTGCATTTCTTTTGGCATTCTAATGGTTTCTTTCATGGGCGTGCGTTCCCCGCGCGTTGGGGCGCGGTTATCGTGGTTCTTCAGGATTCTTTTTTTTTTTCGTCGCGTTCACTTGTCGAATCCTTGGGACCTTTTTTACGGGCTCGCTGTAGTGGATTCTCGTGGACTATAAGTTATCGAACCTTGTTAATCTGTTTATTATACCTCCTTAGATCTATTTTTTTTCAAGACGTCCTTTAATCGAGCGTCATGCATTAGAGGTTCCTTGGAGATCTGAACGACGCGGCTGAGCGCCGCACGGACGGAGTCCCGCGGTGCAGGAGTTTGTTTCAGATTCCACATGGAGCCAAGACTACGATTTCAAGGCAAGCTTCTGGTGTCGAAGGCTGTTTTTCGCGCAAGCGTCCACCCGTCATCTCCCGTGCTATATTATGCTGCGTTATGATGCAGCATGTAGATACGTGTTAATCTCCGAGCCTCCGAGCCTCGGTCCTGTTTGAAATCACAGTCAAATTTCCTTTTTGTTTACAGAGTCTGTAGGATTTAAAAACGGTTTGGCTGGCTGAGGATAAAGAAAAGAAGAAACGAGTAGCAGAGAAGGAACGGGATTCGGATATACGTGTCGTGTACAGAATATGTACGTACATGTTCGGTCCGAGCTATCGAAATAGGAACAGGGTTGTCCGCTGTAGGCCACGCCTTGGAAAAAGTACGCAGTCCGAAATACATGACACACTTCCCTTGCAAATCGATTGCCGGCATAGACAAATCTAGACCATCGGAATCGCGCGGGTGTGTTGTACCACAGTATTCCCAGTCGTCAAGAATGATGCAGTCTCCGTCGGAGGAGGTGGCGAGACGACTTGGAACGAGTACGAGGTGGGTAGTACGCTCATCCCTGGCACCATCCCCTGTGACTGCGTAGTCACGTGGCGTGAACCCGCCAGCGTTGGCAGAAAGACAGTGTATGGATCCGATGGCCAGCGTGTGTGCGTCGTCATGGGCGTGCCCGTATGCAGGATTGGTGTCGCACCGTTAGTGTTGTCTAGGCGTCGGTGTTGCCTACGCTTGTAAAGACAATAACCCCCGATAAGAATGAGCAGGAGACCTGCGGCGCCACCGACGACGCCGCCAACGATGGCACCAATGTTGGTGCTGCTTCCTGAGCTGCTCGAACTCGTTCCCGAACTCGGACTCGAGTTGGAGGGCCAGTAGTCGGAAAGGTCTGCAGGGCAATGAGAGGGGGTTCGGTGAGGGGTGAAAGGAATGGAGACTTGCTTTGGTTGGCATAATCTTCTGCTTGTGTTATGTTGAACAACTCGGACGGCCAGCTCGTCGCTGGATGCAAAGTTAAGAATGAGGGTATGGCAAATGTAAGGTCTCCTACAATCGATGGTAGCCCAGTAAGGTATTGAAGCGTTATTCAAAAGAACATAACCCTGCGGGAACATTCTGATAGGCAGGGTCAGGAAGCGACCCATGGTACGGAGGAGTACAACGAATGCTCACTCGTCCTTGTAACTCGACGAACAATTTTGAGAGAATGAGGGCCAGCTGCGAACACGATCGTCGGAACGCTAATACAAGTCAGAGAGAAAGCACTCACGTCGTGATATCGCTCGTATACGCCGGGTTCTGGCAAAGCGTGCAAGCCATCATGAGGTTATAACAAGACCAGGAACTGTTGACACCAAACAATAAACAGGCATTGAGACTCGAACTGGAGAGAGTCATACCAGTAACAAGGAGTGGCCGTTGTTCCATTCGGCGAATCATACGAGTACCCAGAAGGCAGAGCAGGTTGTGTCCAAGCTGTCCAGTTTCATACAACTAAATATCTCATACAAATGCCGGAAATGGAGGGACTTACTGTCCCCGACGCATGCTGCGATCACGTACGCGACTGTCAAACAGGGGCTTTGTTGTTCTGCGTTATTCATCCACGCATAGTCGGGTTGGCACGTTGCGTTCGAGACAGGGACAAAAATGTTTGGTCGAACACCCCACACCTGAGAGAACGAGAAGACTATGGTTATGAGGAGAGAGAGGATGCTACAGGCCATGCCGTTGCACGAATCGAATAGCCTGTCGCTCAACGGATAAAGACGATCTATGAGAAACCGTCTGAGGATGGTTGTCAAAGTGGGTGAATGGTTGGGGAGAAAGCTCGACCGCTGAGCGGACCAAGGTGCACCGTGCACATGCTTGGCCAGGTGTCAGCGGTGATCAACGAGATATCAGATCAAGGACGCCGAAAGTCACATGTGCAATGCATAGATAACATCTGGAGCTGAGGTTAGGTTAATCGGGCGAGTGAGCGTGCTATTTTAAAGCGTCCCCCCAAAGATATATAGCTGTAGTGTTTGAGGTTGAGGACATGATGGTAGTGGACAGACCACGCCATGATCAGCGGCGACTCGCCCATGGAAAAGCCACTGACCAGCCGCCCGGCGCCGGCGTTCACACATGGAAGTGTGTCATGACATCCAACACTTGCCGGTAACGAGCGTTCCACACGTGTTTCAACCAGTTTGCTGACCAGTTTCGGGCTAGAGTCGACAGGAGAGAGAAGGGAGGAAGATGTGGCTAGAGGAGACTGAGAGGACGGTCCTTCGCGTGACAGGTCTTCCATAGCGTGGGCGGGGCGTATGGTGACTATAGTCAGTCCGACTGACCAGGGTGTGCTCAGAGCTGGAGCGGGTAGAACTCCGACCCTCGCATGGAAAAGTGTGTCACAGGCCGTGCCAAAACCGCCCTGATCTGAAACTCCCGTTCTGGCAGTCCATCCTCGTTCTGCCTCCAACATTTTCGTAAATTTTACCTACTGCCAGACCGTCTATTGTACTATACTCGTCAGTTCCGGTTTTCCCGCATTACTAGTAGAGTCATTGGTCTTGGGACATTCTCAGTACAGTATGTCATTAGACCTCTCTCGCGGGATCACCTTGGCACAGTCAACTCGGCGAACTCTACGCATGAAACAGTTTTCTGCAAACGGATTGCAAACGGATAGCGTGTAAAAAATTATCCATCCAGGAACGATGATTTCTTGACGGACGCTTATTCACGGTGGTCCTGCTCTTCGCGAAGGGAATTCTGGTCCATTCATGGTCGACACGTTCATGATCATCACGGGGTTGCGCTTCGCGTGGACGGCGAATTATAGAGAGTGCGGCCAGGTCAGAGCTGATCTAGTTGGTGCCATTCAAGCATGTCAAACTCCTCGCTCCGCAGCAGAGGACAGCTCTCATCCTAGTTTCCTCCGCCCAGAAAGGCCGTCTTCGATTCTCTCGGGGCTTCAATCCTTTGGGACTGTGTTCTTGCTTTGCCGTTTCCTGTTGCCCTACGACCTCAGCCATTTGTCAGATTGATCGCGATGTCCACGACGCTGAACTGCTTGGGATGGATGCAAAACCAAAACGATCAAAGTCCTTGCACGACCGCACAGGAAGTTGGCCAACTATGCAACCCAGAATGTAAGCGAAATTTCAGTCGCTCGAGTGTAATTCGCACACGATAGGTTATTTGTTGTCCATGCTGACTCTTTATACTCTTTATGCTAGACACCGTGTCTCTGACCAATTTCCAAGAAAGCAATTACGTCCCGAACGCTACGGTTGCTAACGGTTGCACCTGGTAAGAGATCCGTGACCCAGTACAACAAGAATGTTCATACAGGATAGTTCTTGGTCGATCTACAATCTGTTGAGTGCTTGCTCCTACTGTGTTGGGCAAGATCAGTACACAAGGTCTGTCGCTCCGCTATGTATGGATATTTATCTCATACCCTCGTAGCTGGAGTACATGGATCACTCACTGTGGGAGCTATGCATTGAATACTTCGTGAGGCGGTCTTGAGCCTGATCTCACTCAAAGTTTGATGACTGGCGCTTTCAGGTACCTTCCATCTGGACTCACCATCTCGCAAGGCATCCCGTTCTGGGCTGCCACGAACCGTGAGGGTTTTCACCGAGCTCCGGTCATGTGTATCTCATGCTTCCTTCTCCTAGCTTCCACCTGGGAAAATGCAGTATTTAATGTCACGCAAGCAGCAGATATAGCAGCAGCGGGTAGCTACCTTCAATTTGGGCCGGCTCGACTGATCGTGTATTTACATTACTACCACTAGCCCATCCCGATGTGACTGGTGGACCCCTTCCGACATCCACTACTACAGCTACAGCTTCCTCTGCATCGGGTGTATCAGTCGGGGCGGTAGTCGGGGGCGTGATAGGTGGTATTGCAATCATTATCATTGGAGGACTAATCATCTTTCGGGCGGTGCGTCGCCGCCGACGCCAAAGAATGCACACGACTCCTATCGATCTCCCATCCTCCAACGCCTCCCAGCCAGTCACTATGCCCATGCCATCGAATCGGAACCAACAGCCTTCCCCGTTCGGGTACGCATATGGGTCACACGGGCCCGTCTCTCCCTATCTCCCATCACCCGTCGATTCCACAACGAATCTGGCGGCGACATCGTCGTTCGCTTCGCCTGTTTCATCCGGTTTCACCTCACGTGGACATGGCGCGGCATTGCCTCTCGCGGATGCCGCTGACATGATCGCTCCCTTCCTCGCCATGTCTTCCGCGCGCCAGACGAACCGGTCGAATATGTCCCCACCGACGGGAAAAGCTGCCGAAGCCCTCTCCGAGCGCGTGATGGCTGCCCCCGAACAACGCACACGACTGAATCCACCGCCGTACTCGGCGTCCGTGGAGCCTGGATCGTCTGTGGCAGCGACTACCTGGGCGCGGAGGGTGTCGGTGAAGAAACAAAAGAAGCGGAATGGCAGCGAGTCGGGGGCGACGACGTTCTCAGGACATTCGAGGACGTCAACGAAGGAGAGTGCGACTGTCTATGCCGATCCGCGAACGGAGCAGAGCCGGCCACGCGCCGGGACGGTGGGGAGCGTGGAGAGCGCGGTGAGTGCCAGTGGTGACGGTAGTGTGGAGATGACGCTTGGTGGGAGAGCCGGTGCATCGGACCAGCGTCCGTCCGCGGTCTGACATTGCGTCTTGCGGTGGCGGAGAGAGCTGGGGAGTGGGTGATTCTGTCCCAGAGGTGTAAAGTCAGACGCTATATACATATTTATGTTGTTATTATTTCTTGAACTGAGTGGATCCGACTGTGACAGCGACGACCGCCAAATTGTGTACATATCACGCAGCCACTTTCGAGCTGCTTTCGAGTACAATGCCGTAGCACCGACCTGCACCTCTCTGATGATTCTGATCCTGGTCCTAAGCAAACCTTCATTTCCAGACTAGACTCATCAGTTATAAGTTGTACATATTAGACGGATTCGAGAGAAGAAAGCCCGAACGTTGAAAAGGAAAAAAAAAAAAAAAAAACATGTGCAGAGGGGGGGGTAAATCGGAGCAGCGTGTCAATGGTTGATTAGTATGTCAGGTAGGCTACGAAACGTCCAGCATGCGCACACATTGTCACCGAGAAGATCACTCAAGGAGACGCTCTTCCACGGCGCACGCATAGTGATTGGGCTATCCACTGCGGCTCTCCTCTGAGGAACGAAGTCGTCCGGAGCCGTGGGACGAAAGCACTATAAATGGTAATTATTAAGCGCTTTACGTTCCGTTCCGAGGCTAACCTCTCCCTCCTACCTCAACTCCCCCACTTCCGTTCGTCCCCAGCGCCCTCGATTCACGTCCACGGGACTGTATTATGTCCCTTCAGCATCCGGCATCGCACCTATCATCTCCATCGCCTCTTCCCCTCGCACCATCCTCGCCTCCCCATTCTGTCTCTATTGGGCACCGTCGCATCTCATCCCCCGACGTGCCAGACGGCCTCCAAGCGCCTCCAAACAACCCCCGCTACAACCAAGACGCGGAAGCAGTGGTCGACGAGGAGGTCGGAGGAGTGCGCCGGGATGTGTAAATCAAGGGGTGAGCGCGGAGACACAACGAAACGCGACGCTCGATCGAGGAGGATAAAGGGAGTGCGAGGGCGCACGTACGAACCACATCGGGAGTCGAAGAAGACTCTCAACGAACGAGGAAGACTCACGAGAAGCCTCCCAAGACAATTCCTCCACCAGTCCCTAGCCCATACGAACGTGACGATACGAAACAGTCGAGCGCGCGAACATGACGGTCGAGCCGACCGACGAAATAGTCGTACCGGGCAATCCCCAGAGTGACCGGAGATGTCCTGAGGGTGACCAGGAACGCCTTGAGGGTTGCGATACGAACACATGAGGTCGAGCCAGAGGTGGGACGAGTGGCGCAGGCGGCGACTCGAAACGAATTGCAACGAGGCTGCTAGCTGAAGAAGAGGCACATGGGCACGATCCGCACGAACGCTCGACTGACGGAGTACCTGAGCCATCCACATCACCCACCCACAACCTGAGTCCACCATGATGTCGCGGACGACTCAAAATGCGAGCTAGCCTCAATGTCAGTTGGACCGAGCGAGCAGATATACTCACCACGTCGGTCGCATCAAGGCCGTATCGGACGGCTCGGAATGTTCGGATGCGTCATCCAGGCTCTAAATCCCTCCCGTGTGGCCATCTCTGCCAAGCGACCTGCTATTTGGACCCCTGTCCGTCCCCCACCGAATGCGTCAAACGCACCTGTCGCTGCGGCGTTACAAAGCACAAGACGCCTGCAGCAACGCTGTCCTCGCGCAACGCCGAGTCTCGGTGCCATAAAGAGAGACGTCGTCTCCAAATGCGGAGACATTTCAGTCCCGCTCATCTCTAAGTACCAGCCTTGTTAAGAAACATTTTCATGGGCGGATGTTCAGAAGGCGGCACTGAGTCAACCGAACTGTGTCTTGGCAAGTCATCCTTCCTAGTATCTCGCGTCAGGCACAGTGGCAATGCGTCCATTATTTATCGGAGGCTGCGTACCGACAATAGACGTGACATATACTTAACAAGCCCCATCTGCAATCACAAACCTTTCCCCAACGATCATCATCTACTCTCACGCGCCATACATGACTACTTTCTTTCTCCACCTCAAGGCTCTCATCTAAAGAGCCCTTTCCCCGTCGTCTTGTCGCATCCGCACCTCGCAAGATGTCTAGCTCTAGAAAACAGGTCTGTTTCAACGACGATATTTACTCGCCCAAGTTGGTGCCCTCGCTGATGCTCTCTAAGTCGTCGTTTCCCTTGGGCGACTCGCCCAGCCCGGGGCCTTGCACCCCTCCCCGGAACAACTATGCCCCACTCCCCCCCGTCGGACTCGCTATCCATCCTTTCCCCTACTACGACTCACTCACCTTCTACGACCTTGCTCCTCCCGCCAGTCTTGCCATTCCCGACCTTTTTTCTACTCCTACCCTGTCTGCCGTTCCTGCCCCCACCATCGCTGCTGCCACTCCTCCGGCTGCCAGAGCGAAAACAAGCTCAAAACGCAAACGCAAACGCAAAGCAGCAGATGCGGTCAACGAAGGCCCGGGGCCTTGCACCCCTCCCCAGAACAACTATGCCCCGCTCCCCCCCGTCGGACTCGCTATTCATCCTCTCCCATACTACGACCCACTCACCTTCTACGACCTCGACCCTCTCCTCAGTCCTGCCATTCCCATTGACACCCCTCCTGCCGCTCTCAGCACTTTTGCCACTCCCGACCTTGTTTCTACTCCTACCCCGCCTGCCGTTCCTTCCCCCACTATCGCTGCCGCCGCTCCTCCGGCTGCCAAAGCGAAAACAAGCTCGAAACGCAAACGCAAAGCAGCAGATGCGGTCAACGAAGGAGAAGTAGGTTCGGGTAGTGCAGTATCTGTGAGAAGGTCTCGTAGGAAGGTAGGGAAATAATTTCTTACATACTTCTTGACACGCGGGCGTTGAAAAGTTACTCTGTTGATTTACTTGATTGTCGATTACATGTAAAAGAGAATGATCAATGGCATTCTGGTTATTAATTACAATGCCCCTGAATCCAATTCAGATCAATGCTCCAATTTTGCTTTCCCCTGGACCACTCGGCTCGGAAAACACTGTAACCCCTCCAACCACCGCCAGACTTGCAAAGTCCAAAGTTCGAGGTGGCATTCAAGGTTCTTCTCGTCGCCGCCGTGCTCGATTCGTGGGTCATCGGACCTCCCCAACATGCCGTCAGCCACTACTATGTAGCCCCGAGTGTCCTAAAACGTCTGGTCACGACACTCGCTGTGTCTATTGCGCCTGAGCTTATCTAATGAGCGTAGTAGGCTATTAGCCAAATAAATTGATTGATTCATTCGACAAGATTCAACGTCCGCTTGAGCACACACGCCAACTTGAACATGGCAATGTCATTATGACGAATGGGAACGGCTCAGCGCCGCCCTTGACAGTTCCACCTCCAGTGGCGTGCCGCCACATGCCAACAGCCTTGTCGATGCCACCTCCTCCGTTCGACGTATCCCTTTTGTTTTCCTATGATGAGCCCTGGCCTAGGCCAGGCACACTAAGGAAGGGCCTGAGGTTTTTCTCGGCCCAAGCCAAGTCGATACCATCCTGCATGAGCAAGCGCCGAAAGTATAAGGCGGTGGAGCGTGTGCACAAGTCTGTATCAAGGGAAACGTATATAGATGCTGTGTCACAGCTGGTTGATTGTGTTACTGATATCCATGGCGTTAACAATGACCGGTGCGTACTGACAAGACGGAGCTGCGTTGGCGCTGATCGCTGGACAAGAATGCCGTGGCACACCAATTGAAATCAACACTGGCAGTAGTTCTATATGGGCGGTGACATATGCAGCGGATGGCAAGTATCTCTTGAGCGGCGGATTCGAGAAAGTCCAAGTGTGGCGGGTGCAAGACGGCAAGCAAATGGCAATGATGACAGCAGGAGTTGTCCGGTGTGTCGCCATGTCCAATGATAGCAGATGGATTGCGGCGGGGACATTCTGGGGCGACGTGATCGTGTGGGACGCAGAGACGTCCGAAAAAGTCATCGCGCACAGGGACGATAACAGCAACATCCACGCTGTCGATTTCTCGCCCGACTCAACTCGACTCGTCACAGCATCGGAGAACCGCACCGCCTCGATCTGGAATGTCTCAACGGGCAAACGAGTCGTCGGTCCACTCCACCACAAAGATACCGTGATAGCGGCGAAATTCTCACCGCACGGCGATCGAATCGCGACAGCCACCGAAAATACCGTTCAAGTCTACGACAGCAATGATGGCCGCTTGCTCGAGGGCATCCTGGTGAAAGTAACCTCGTACTACAACACTGCTCTCCTCTGGTCGGGCGAACAGCTCCTAGTCGTATCTGACGGTATGATCAAGAAAATCGAAATTCCATCCACAGGCCCTCCCTCGGAATGGCTAGTTCCCAATACCAGCCAATTGTCGCGTGGCATTGCTCTGCCGCAGCATGGGGAATTCATTGCATGCCGTGCACGTCGTAACGTCACGTTTTGGGATATGTCCGAGGAACACCCGCAGCCTCGTGTCACTATCCTACACCCTCAAGACATACATTCAATCGCACTCTCCCCAGATAACCGCTTTGTCGCAATTGGTGGCGACGGTGGGAAAATCATCATCGAGAGTCTACCCCGCATCAATGTACGCATCGCGTATTACTGGATTATGGCGTACTTGAATCATTTTACTGCCAAATGGCGTTGACACACCATGTTAGGCATTAACTCGCGACCAAGGACAACAAAACGGGCAACCTTCGGCCTCGACCGGCCACGACAACGAACCACCGGTAAGATTGTGTTATCGTGTCACCGAAAGCGTCGTACTGACTCCTTCATCGCATGGTGGCTACAGACGAGGACAACGAAGAGTAACAAAGACCCGACTTTGGATGAGCCCGATCGACTTTCCAGAAAATCACTTCGGCCTGGCTCGGCCGATTCTCGATGTCCGAGTCGCTCCCAGTCGCCAACGAGAGTGGATGCTGCGAATCAAGAACCTTCGAAAATATTTGTGAGCAAGCGTGTGCGAGCGAGTGCTATTGAACCAAAGGTTCGTCATCTCAAGTTGGTTCGTAGTCGCTCATCACACGTTACAGCGTAAATTGCCTACCGAGGCTGCAGTTCCCAGCCATACGAACAAGTACGCCTCCCACAGTGGACAAGGCGCTACAGATCCAAAGGAATCAGGCCCCGTGTGTCTATCCCTGGTGATAAACCCAGTCATGAAACGACTTATTTCATATTAGGCACAACAAGTGAACAATGGATCCGAACCCCCTGGCTGGATCCGTGTAACGGTGCGCGTACTCTACTTGAGCTAACATTGTTAGACTTACGGCGGATCAGACTCGGGGAGCTGCTATCGCGCTCAGGCTACCTGAGTGCATGTTGTGTTACAGATCAGGTACTGAGGATGGGACACATTGATTCGGGTGGTTCGATGCAATGCATGTGTACACCATGCTGAACAGCGAGTATCGGGACTCGACTTTAGCGCCGTGATCGGTGTGCACCCTCTAGAACGCATCGAGAAACAGATCGTTGTACCAGACCTGCACCGGAAGGCCATAATGAATGATGCTCTGGCCCGCAGACAGCCTGTGACGAACCTGCGTGTAAGCGCTTTGAATCGACCTGTTTCGATGAACGCCGACGATATGCTCTCTCTCCTGGTACCTACACCGCCAAGACTCAACAATCCCTCGCATTCAGAAACGATTTAACATCACGCGGACTCGTGGTAGTGCGCGCGCAAAACACGAGGCATATACGTGTCTCGCGTTCGCATCGCGCGTCTTCCGAAACACCGTAACGTGGCACTTGACGACCTTGCTATCTGAGAGGGTGGCTGGCGCCGTCAGTGCAGCGACCAAACGATCATCCTCTGGGACGTTCACGTCGCGTGGATCTGGACACGTTTCGTAACCAGTGACGTGTTCTCGCAAGGGGTAATAGGATGCCTTTCGTACTACAATTTCTACATCGGAAGTGGGAGTGGCGTTTCACTTTTGCCGGTGAACGACTTGGTTTAACGATTTGATTGACGAACTAGCCTGAGCAAGGACCGCACTTTGTTGACCCAGCTCAGTCGCGAAGGTGATCGCAAACCTCTTGGGGAAGACGGAGGCAGTGGAGGACTCGTCAGTGCTCTGGCCAATATTGCTGGAGCAGCGGAATTCAGTGTGTCAGCAAAAAGGGATGGGGAATATTATAGGGGTCTATCGGAGGGAGCAGCGTTGTCGGAAACATTTTGTCGAATCAGTCTTGGTACTCGCTGAGTTTGTACCCTGGGGTTCAACGTTCGACCCTGCTTTCGCTGGACAGACACGCAGTACTATCTCAGGCCGTTATCTCCGAACAAACGCCATTAATGGCGACGTTTGAGGGGTAGTAATGCTGCAGTCAAACGCTTTCATTGCGTCGGATACATGGAGAAGGGGGAGGTCGTGTTTATATTCAAAGGGGAATAGCTTGAGCATAAAAGCGCGCAGTCAGGAATCGGTTCTTACCCACCTCTCACATTTCCACCGCTCTCGATGTCTTTGCAAACATACGAATGTATCTCCGCTATAGACTGTCTCATCGTGCTTGCGGCGACGGCTACCACCGTATTCCTGTACAAGAGACGTCAGGCAGCACTAACCTCTAGGAATGGCATCCCTTTCCCGCCCGGGCCCCCACCGCGGTGGTTCTGGGACAACGCGCTACCTTCTGTAAAGTAAGATAGACCACCTGCCTTACACCCCAATCGATTCAACTCGTTTGCTCCAGCATCGCACGCACCCTCGCAGACTGGGTTGCGGAGTACGGCCCTGTGGTCACACTACGCCAGGGAAGTCATATCGTCATCGTCATCGGGCGTGTGGGTGTACGATTTCTGTTTCGTTCAATGTATCATGAGCGCTGATCGTGCCTTATGGCACCGCCTCGGGACTCTATTTGACGACCTTGGTCTGTAATCGTCAATTCGGACGAGATAGGCTGTGGCTGAGATCATGGAGAAAGAGGGAAGTTCCCTCGCCGATCGTCCCCACTCGATCGCCGCCGCTGAGCTGCTATGCAAGGGTTTGTGTTTCGCGTTGTTGCGTAGCGGCGAGAGGTTGCGTCGGTATAGGAAAGCCGCGCATACCCACCTGCAACCACAGGCAGCAAAGGCCTATCAAGATATTCAGCTGGAAAATGCAAGGAATGTCATCACGGATATCCTAAATGACCCAAAGAACCACCGAGCACACGTACAACGGTGAGTACACATTCGGCTGATGTTCAGATGAAAGGGACCTTGAACCGACACAAAACTTTGCAGGTTTGCTGCATCGGTTATCCTGCGATTGGCGTATGGCAAGTCGACACCGACATCGAATGACGATCCAGAAGTCGTCCGGGTTCACCAAGTGGTGCAAAACTTCCAGCGTGCGATGCGTCCTGGTGCTTATCTCGTGGACCGTATCCCATTTATGAAGTACATTCCTGGATATGGACGTGAATTAAAGGAATTTCACAATTGTGAGATCAAACTCTACAGAGACCAAATGGACCGCGTTCGATCTGAAATGGTGAGCATAAATCCACTCGGCTCAACTGGGTCACGATTTACATCGGGGTACAGGCAAGGAATCTCAATGGCAATTCATTCATGAGGACGCTTCTGGAACATACTAATGAACACCGGCTCTCGAGAGATGAGATGGCTTATCTTGCTGGAAGCCTATTTGGCGCTGGGTCAGACACAATATGCCCCATTTAATACACCACAACGTGGATTGAACTAACATGGTTGTCACAGAGTGCAATTATCATCACTAACATGATTATGGCTGCTGCCTGTCATCCAGAAGCGCAAAGGCGAGTTCAAGAAGAGCTGGATATGGTCATCGGAAAGGATAGAAGTAAGGGTCAACGCTTCTTTGATAGTCATGGATGTCGAACACTGTTGCATTAGTACCTACCTCGGAAGATTGCGAGTCACTTCCTCAGGTCCACGCGTTTGTATTGGAAGCGGCCCGTTGGAGACCTGTTATACCTATCGGTTAATGATTTTTAGAACGGAAAGATCGCGATATTGACTTTACTTTCCTACAGGAATTGCACACCCACCGCGCCACTCGGGGCATCATGTGGGTACGTTGCTTATCATCCACTCGATAAGAGGGCCCTTGTTGAACCTGGCGATATGACAGCGGGGTCAATGCATTCCTGCGGGTGCAACTGTCCTTGGATGTCCCTGGTGAATATACTGGTCGTCATTCGTTCGTGTTAAACTGCTAAGACGTGCTTGATTACCTAGGGCTATAACTCGAGACCCTGTAGCCTTCCCCGAACCCGAGAAATTTGACCCGCAGCGATGGATTGACGACGACGGCCGGCCCCGGAGCAACATGACCTCCTACCCGTTTGGATTTGGCCGAAGGTAGGTTATATCCGTCGTCTTTGATTCCCGAACCGATCCCGACACGTCATAAATAGAGTATGCCCAGGCCAACATGTCGCGAACGAGTCGCTTCATATCAATCTTGCACTCTTGCTTTGGTCCTTCCGCATTGTGGAGAGAGCTGATGCGCCGATCGACACGAATGCTTATACGGACACCGTCGTCGCGCACGCAGCTCCCTTTTATGTGGACTTCAGACCTCGGATAGAGGAGGGCCGGTTGAAGCAGATGATGTCCGAGTCGATGTAGATGTGAGTCAGCCTCGGTCTCATATGTCACAGATACGTCACATGCAAGTCGAAGGGTCTGGTTTGTACACGTCTTCAGTTCTGTGTTTTGTAGTTGTGCATTGTGGAGGCAAATATCCCTAGAGGGTCTGTACTTGTTCATGGTCCCTGATCCCGGAGGAATGCGTGGGAAGACACAAAATCCGACGCCCGTGGGAAACCTTGGTTGGGGTTCTAGCATACTCCTGACAACACTCCGATATGAATGAGGTAGTCGTGCAGGTCGTTTGGGTGTTCACAGGACGTTGAGTGCGATGTGGACGTAGCAATGGGTGTCATTAGTTTATGCAGACTTGGTGATTCAGTTGCTTTCGACTTCATGGGCGTTTACCGCACACCCCTCCCGGCAGTGTGTTTGTGCCAGTAGGTCTTTGTGTGCTCGTTCGTTTTCTGCCGCCGACGGAATTGGTTCGCCCGTTTCTGTATCTCCGTTGCTTATTGGCGTTGCTTCGATTAATCATGTTCCTTTCAGTCGGCATTGGTCGAAAAATCAGCTTGTGGACTTTCATTGAAGCTTGCCTGTTTCACACCTGTCCTGCACAGCAACCTCGGGGCCAGGGGTACCCGGAGGGCCATACTATATTCAGTTCTGTGTTTTGTACTTGTCTTTGTCGTATATGGAGACCTTTGACTGCGTGGGAGTTTTGACAAGTAAAGTAGGGCGCCGCTCGTCGACAAGAATCGGCGTCCGCTTGACCAGACACGATCCAACAGACACGCCAACATGGCAACGACGAACGGGAATGGTCCAGCGCCGCCCTTGACGAGTTCCACATCCAACGGCGTGCCTCCTCACGACGGCCCTGTCGATGCGCCTCCTCCGTTCGACGTGTCTCTTTTCCGCTCGTATCTCCTCTCGCTGTTGCCCCCGGTGCTCGGTGCATTCCCGGAAGAACTCCTCTCTCTTTTCGACGATGAATTCGAGGAGAAAGTGTCGAGGTTCGCGGCAGACGGCGGGGGCGTCATATATGTTGTCAAAGCCAAGGAAGAAACAGATGGTGAGCTGAAACCTTGGCTCTCACCCGAACCGGCCTAATGCACACCAGAGGATGCCCCTCCACGATTCCACTATCAACTCACCCCTCAGCTTACTTATTCCCCTTCAAACACCACCTCGCTAGCCCTCATCAAGCGCGGTCCAACCCTGGATCCCCTCACGCCTCTAGCTACCCAACTACATATACTGAACTTGTTTGGGGGCGAGGAGACGCCATATGAGAGTCTGCATGCTGTGGTAAGTTGCGGTGTAAAGCCGTGGTTCGATGCGTTCGTCGGGGCCCGTGGCGTTGGCAAAGACGGCGACAGCAAAATGGGTAAGCAGATATCGTCGAAGCTACCCGTGTTCAGCTCATATGTGTATAGGAATACCCATGACGAAAAAGAAGTTCGCGGAGCTCGAGTTATCCCTTTTGCATCTTCAACAAAACGTTGAAATACCGGAAACGCATCTCATAATCCATCCCGTCATCCAGCGGGCCGTTGAACAAGTCCGGTGGTTTTCCCGGGTGTTTGAATCGTAGCTGACTCGCATTCAAGGCCCAGGCGATGGGTCAAAGACCCAATATTTCTCATATACCTGCAAAGCTTCTCAACGACAGCTCCTTCCTTAATACCCTACACGGGCACGTGAACGCGTGGATCAAGTCTATCCAAGCAGTCACCAAGCTCACTCGCGACGTGTCTTCTGGCACCGCGTCACAAGAAATCAATTTCTGGTTGAGCTTGGAGAGAGCATTGGAGGGAATCGAGGCCCAACTACGGACCGAAGAAGTGAACATGGTCATGGAGTGCCTAAGAAACGCAAAACGGTTCCATGCAACGGTCAGTTTCATTGCGGACACTGGTTTGAATAGTTCTACGGATCTTGGTGAGTACCCAGTGAACGCTGTTATGCGTAATGTGCGCCTCATCGATACATGAATCAGTCCACAAGTATAATCAGTTGATGAAAGACTTCCCGTTGAACGAGCTTCTCTCGGCTACGGACCTCGACAAGATCCAAGAATCGCTTATATTGATTTTTGGGCACATTAACCGCAAGCTCAAGCTCTCGCCTTACCCAATCCGTCGTGCCCTTCCTCTCGTGGAGGCTATCTCTCGAGATTTCAATGACCAATTACTCCGCGTACTAACATCACATCGGCTACCATATACACCGTACGAGACATTCGATCGATTACTGTCCCAAACGATGAACATTTTCCGCACATGGGATGATCTCATCAAGGAGTTCACGAACGTCGCCCGTGAGGTCACAAGGAGACGATCAGAAAAGTTCATCCCGATCAAGGTGGTCCCCGCACACGCCAAGTTGCAGGAACGGACGAGATATCTAAAGGACTGGAGGAAACAACACGAACAGCTTGCGGTGATGACGGGTCCGACGAAGGGATTGGGAAGTGTTACAAAAGAGGTTGGGGGGATGGATATGGAGGAGGAGGTGAAAGAAGCATACGAAGTGGTTAAGCGGATCGACGTGCTGGATGTCTCTGTCGGTGAGTCAGACTTTGTGTGCTTGACCTGACTGTGTGGCGTTGATCCCTCATACAGAGGGCACTGAAATTTGGGTGGCTGCTGAAAATGCATACAATGAACGGGTGGCGAGGGTCGAAAACCAAATCATTGCAAGGCTGCGCGATAGGCTAGGCACTGCACGTAATGCGAACGAGATGTTCAGAGTGTTCTCCAAGTTCAATGCTCTGTTCGTTCGACCCAAGGTAAGCAACACTCTCCTATACCTTCAAAGTCTATACAGACAATCTCCGTTCCCCAGATTCGAGGTGCCATCCAAGAGTATCAAACACAACTTATCGACTCTGTAAAAGAGGATATCAAGCGTCTACACGATAAGGTGAATATTGAGTTTCTTGGTCTCGAATCATGCCACCAACATCTTCGTCAGTTTAAAACTCAGTACCGATTTTCGGAAGCGTATCACATGTCTCAAATGCGCGACCTTCCACCAATAGCTGGGGCTATCATTTGGGCCCGGCAAATCGAGCGACAACTTTTGACCTACATGAAACGTGTAGAGGACGTCCTTGGAAAAGGATGGGAACTTTACGCCGAGGGTCAAAAGCTTCAATCCGAATCTACTGCTTTCCGCAAGAAACTCGACACTCGACCCGTCTTCGAAGCTTGGCTGCACGATATCAATCGACGGGACATGGCCGTCAACGGACGACTATTCGAGATTGTACGATTGCGTGGTGGAGGGTTCCAACTCGCGGTCAACTTTGACCCGCAAACGATTACCCTGTTCAAGGAAGTCCGAAATTTGCTTTGGCTCAACTTCCAGGTTCCACACATGATTACAAATATGGCAAAGGACGCCAAGAGGGTGTATCCCCATGCCGTTTCGCTTATGGAAACGGTTAGGACGTATGGACAAACGTTGGACTTGGTGGAGCACAATCAAGGGATCGAATGGCTCGTCGCCGAGTATCGCAATGAAGCTCAGAGGATGGTTGCAAAAGGTATGTTGTCTGCTCCGTCATCCTTGTGCATTCGCTCGACCGAAATTGGAACTCTCCAGGCATGAGCATCCGGTGGGACTATTTCGTGAACCAATATGACACGGCCCGTTTCGTGTCCGGTGCCGATGGGCGAGATAACAGACATATCCAATTCGTTCGCGAGTTCGCTAGCGTGGTTTCGGTGCTGCAAGACAAGACGAACAATGTGATCGATTTGTATCGGGACATCCTTCGGGCAGTAGAAGACCTGGCAACATGTGCCTATACCCACGAAGCCTTCTCAGAACTTTTAAGCAAGATTCAGGCTGCGGTATGAGTTTTTATCTCTGCCGGAACGTGCTATGCTGATCCTTTGCTTAGATTGATCGTTTGAACTTGGAGGGCTATGCCAATTTGGAACATTGGGTGGCGGAATTGGACAAGCGGATAGAGGGCATACTATTGCAGCGTCTCACGCATATCATTCAAGTTTGGTGCTCTGAATTTGATCGGACGGACGATGGAGATACTCGTCGTGATTCCCTGCCTCTACGTGACATGACCAACAAACGACGAGTTGGAAAGGGTGCTCGAGAAGAGAAGGTCAGTGATCTATTGTCATCCTTCGGACATGCTTGCGAGGTCTTCGCAGATGCTAGAAGGAAACATGACCGTGAAACCTATCGTGCACGAAATTCGGATACAAAACCAAGTCATCTTCCTTGACCCTCCAATAGAGTATGCTCGTTCGACGTGGATCAAGCAACTACATGACTGGCTTGGTAGGCGTCACTTGGGTCAGTTGCGGTGGCAATGCTAATCCGCGTGTAGGCGTTATTTGCCGATTACGCCGTATCCAAAGCTCGAGATATGAGATTGGTTTGCAGATGCAACGGAATCTCACCTCTGAAACGACGTACACTTCTCTCGTGGGTGAACCATACTTGTCTGTGCTTGCCAGTTCCGCTGACACACGCGCTTGCACAGCTGACACACTTTTCCGACAACACCCTCGAGCGGCCATTCGCCCTCATCGAACTCAAGGTCCAACAACTGAAAGACTACGTCGCCAAATGGCTTCAATTCCAATCCCTTTGGGATCTCGAAGCCGAATACGTCTTCAACCGCCTCGGAGACTCGCTCGCACACTGGCAACAACTCCTCACCGAAATCAAGAAAGCGCGATCGACGTTCGACACCTCGGAGACGCAGCGCAGTTTCGGCGTTTGCGTCGTCGATTACGAACAGGTGCAAGCGCGGGTGAACGCCAAGTACGATGCATGGCAGAGGGATATTTTGAGTCGATTTGGTGTCAAGTTGGGCAATGCGATGAAGGAGATGCATGCGTCGATCTTGAAGGCGAGGAACGAGCTCGAACATCATTCGATCGAGGGCTTGGTCGGTGGTGGGTCGTCGAGGCGATTCTGAGGTGCATCACGTTCGAGTGTATGTTTTTCTTTTATTGGTTTTTCGCTCGCATTCCTTTTTTTCTCTCTTGTTCGTAGCTTCTTTTAAATACCCGCTCTGGATCTGGATCTAGGCTACCCCCGTCTCTCGTTTATGCGACGAAACTCGTTCGTTTTACGTCCCCCTCCTAACTGTCGTTCATCCTGGCATGCCTCTTTTCCCTTTACCCAATGTCTACTGTATCGGCTACGTATATGATATTCGATGTAATCGTCTCGACCTTGAGTTATACCTCGGAAATCGTTTCGTGTAAGAGTTTGAGCGACTCTCAGGTAGTCAAAGGATCATGATTCTATACCAGTTGGATGGTACTGTCTACGAACACATATGGTCGCGTGCGTCGTGTAATAATGCGCTACAGATAAGTTAAGAGACGCTTACCTAGATCTCCCCCGGTTGAGCGAGCACGAATATCATCGAGGTGAGTCCGAGAGAGCGTCGCCGCCCCTCTTAAAAAAAAAAAAAACGAATCGTGTATGGATCAAGCTACCACCTCGTCACGTCCGCCTCTGCCTCGCCAAACAAACTCGTCTTCTTGATCGAGAAATCGTCCAATTCCAATTCGCCTTCCCCCCGTTCCCCCTCCCGCGGATAATACTCTGGAAACTCGCGCTTCAAAAAACCAAGCACGTGCGCATTGATCTGCTCAAACTCGAGCAGGAACCCGTCGTGTCCGTCGGGGGAGGGAATGACGACGAGTGTTGCGCCGGGAATGTGGGTCGCGAGTTCGCGCTGTTCGGTGGGCGTGAAGAGGCCGTCTGTTTCGATGCTGATGATGAGGGCTCGGGGTGGGAGGGTGGCGAGGACGGCGGCGAGGGCCGCGGAGGATTGGGAGTCGGAGGAATCGGATTGCGGGTCGACGAGGTGTGGGTTGGTGGTAGACGAGAAGAGGGCGCTACGTCCCCGAGCGAGGTCGTGCGTGTCCATTTTGCGTGTGATGTGAATGTAACAGTTGGCGTCGAACCGGGCGACGAACTTGGCGCCTTGGTAGCGGAGATAGGACTGGGCTGAGAATACGGGTTGGGGTGCGGGTGCTGGCGTGAACGAGGGCCCGCGCTCGGATACGGGGGAGTGCGGTGTCGTCTGGGATGGGGACTGTGCTTGGGACTGTGAGCGGGATGCGCGCTGGTGGCCTTCGTTGTGCGCGATGAGGGCCCGGTCGGCTGCTGAGAGTGCGAGGGGCAAGATCGGCATCGTGTGGGGATGGGCGTTGGGGTCTGACGCAGGGGCCACCTGCGGACGTCTTCCGAACCTGCTCTCAAAGGAGTCACGCGAGCGGTAGGTGAGGAGTGCGGCCATGCGCGCTGCGGCGAGGCCAGAGGATGGCTGGGAGACGTAGTAGCCATCGTCGTACGTGGGGTCGCTGTAGATGCTCTGGCGCTGTGTCTCGCCCCAGCTGATGCACCACGCCGAGTGTCGGGCGGAGGTGGCTAGGGGGACGATGCGGCGGATGTACCCGGGAGGGCTGCAGAGCGGCCATTCGAGGACGGCCATACCGCCCATGGATCCTCCGATGGCGACGGCGACGCGTGACACGCCGAGGTGGTCGAGCACATGCTTGTGTAGTCTGTCCGCACGCATGTGGGTCATGACGAGCTGGGGACGGAAGGCGGACGGACGCACCGAACATCGTCGCGGATGGACGTCTGGGGGAACTCGGGGCCGTACGGATGGCCGGTGTCTGGGCTGAGCGTGACCGGGGAGGCGGTTCCGTACGGCGACCCCAGCACGTTGGCGCAAAAGATGAAGAATCGATTGGGGTCAAACGCCTTTCCGCGGCCCATGAGGGGACCCCACCTGCAGCAGCGTCGTCTGAGCGGGGGTGAGGAGGAATAGACGGGGATACGGACCAGTCTTCGACGTCTGCGCTGCCGGTGAAGGCATGGCAGATGATCATGACATTGTCTCTGGATTCGTTGAGACGACCCCAGGTTTTGTACGCGACGGGGACGTCTCTCAGAAGGCGCCCATTTTCGAGCGCAAAGGTGGGCACGACGTGGATGGATTGTTCGAGGACGGGTGGTACGATGGGCATGCTCACGGTCTCAGCAAAGATACAATTGGCTGGCACTGACTCGATTTACATCATTACCGAGGGCAGCGAGGCAATACGAGTCTACGCTGCAATGGATATTCTTATCATAGTACAACCACAATACAATGTCCCTGTTACCAGCCTTTTCTTCGCCATTTGTCTGACCTGTGTGCGTGAGCTTCTTCTACCGCTCTCTTATTGTACACGTCGCCGTATCCCTCGTCCATGCCACCATGGACGGTGCTTGGTGTCTCGCTGCCTGCCATTTCCCGCTGTTTCCGACGGATGAGGGCCAGTGCACGTTCACGCTCTGACGACTCTCGACTCAAACGTGCAGTTGTTGGATCTAGTTGCTTGGGTGCAGCTGGAGGCTGATTAGAATGTCGAGACGGACGGTGGTCTCGGGAACGTGAATGAGTTGAAGAAAGCGGTGATCCTGAGGATGAGCGAGTGGCCAGTTGTTGCGTTATAGATGTCAGCGGGTCATTCAGAGATTTGGAGCGAAGATCCCTTTGTCTGTCGATACCGTCAGAAGACGTTTGGTAGTGTGACAAACTGCTTACCGTCGCTCGTCTGGCTGATCCTCTGCAGTTTGACTGCGGTCTCTCGCCTTGTCCGAGTACCAGGGATTAAGGTCTTTGGCACTTGGTGCAAGGGGAACACCCTTCTCGGCTTCCGACGGTGCTGTCTTTTTGGTCGCACGGCTTGCGGTCATCATCGCTTGCTGTAGCGCGACGTCAAGAATGCGACAAGACATGCTCGCGACACTCACCTGCTCCAGATCCTCGAACAAGTTGATATGCTTCCCAGGCCCAATTCCTGTTCCACCCCCTGGACCCAGTCCTGCACTAGCAGCTGCACCCTCCACCTCATCCGCCTTTTCCTTTCCCTTCCCACCAATCCCTGCGCGGTCGCGCAACAGTACCAACCGAGCCTCTGCATCCGCGAGTGCGATCCGGCCCTCTTGTTCTGCGTCTTTACGGGCTGCTTCTTCTTCGTCTCTTCGGACGCGCTCGATGTTGTCCCGTCTGTAGGGGTGGTAGGATTTGTGGTGGGCGATGTTCAATTTCCCCATGTCGTCCCCGCGGAGCCAGCAAACCGGGAGGGGATGATTTGCTGTACGAATCAGCTTAGTCAACGGCTTTAGAATTAAACAATGCCAAACAACCTTGACTTCAAGAGCGTTACTGACTCGATTAACATTTACACAGAGAGAATATGGATGAAGAGGAAGTATTTATCCAGAAGATCTCTGATGCACATCCAGGCTACTGGTCGTTTATCACGCATCTCACTGCTCTGGCATCCACATACCTGCCACCGTTCATATACGTCACAGACACGACCAACCCGCGCATCACAACCACGGTCATCGACGCCATCTTTCACGATGCCTCTTCCATCCCAGGTGCTCCACCCACTCTATACGCACACGTAAACGCCGTGGCATGTTTCACCCCGCGCATATTCTACGACACCGTCCTCAACGCGCTTGCGGGGTGGACACCCTCGTGGGAGGATGGGTGTCAAGTATGGCCCGGGGATGATTCACAACGATACAACGATAGTATCGACGGCTTTCTGCATGGGCTCCGGAGGCTTCGTCTCGAGCATACTGGCGATGCCTCCAGAAAAGGGAAAGGAAAAGGCAAGGCGGTTGCTTCCGAAAAGGAGCAAGATCCATCCATGGTGATCCTGATCGAGAGGGCTGAGAGGCTCTCGGAGAGTCTCCCAGAGTTGATCGTCCCCCTGTCTCGTCTAGGCGAACTGGTCAGTCGACGAGCTTACTTGAAGGAAAATGTATCATTGACTCATATAGTCGCGAACCAATGTCTCCGTTATTCTGTTATCATCTGTCAGTTGGGAGGACACTCGGCCCGCCCTAGGTGCATCACCGGACCCGTATTATGTCGACGTTGAGCCCCTCGCCAAACAAGGTAAGTCTCTCTCAGTGCGGACTTTGGGGATGTCAGTGACTTGCTATCGCAGATGTCCTCCAAAGGCTCGTGTCTGCGTTCCGCAGTACATCCCTGTCGTCGTCTGACACACCTCACGCGACCTATCATCCCGCTCTACAGCCGCTCTATGAACAGTACGTGGAGACGCTCTACAACGCCGTATCAATATACACAACCGATCCCATCGAACTGCAATACGTTGCTGCGGCTCGGTGGCCGGGCTTCGTGAAACCGGTCATCAGTCAATACGATGAATTGGTTCAGCAAGCAGAAGAAGAAGGATCAGATCCCCCTGAGCTCGAGCTCCCGAGCACCGAGGGCCGTTTACGCTTGTTCAAGTTTTTCTTGCCGACATTTACAGCGGCCTTGGACGCGCTTTACCCACGCCTCGACAACGCTGCCGACTGGGCTGCAAATAACGACTACGATGCAGGTCAAACATCCGCCGCCGCATCCAACCGCGATGGTCTCTCCAACAGGGTGAAACCGGGGTCAAGTGTCAACGTGGACCATCTTCCGCGCATGTCCAAATTCATTCTGATCGCTGCGTTTGTGGCGTCGACTAATCCACCAAAAAGCGACCTGCGGATGTTTGGCCGAGGACCCGAAGAACGAAAAAAGAGGCGGAGGAAATCGGGTTCTCCAAAGAAAAGTGGAGGCGCACAAACAGTCGTCAAGGTACGCGCCCGAACGTTCACGTCACACAAACCGGCCGTGCCTATTCACTTTTACAAAGGTGTCTCAGCGATTGCTTGGCCCTGCGACGTTCCCATTGGACAGACTGCTCGCCATCTTGGGCACGATAGTGGAAGAAAACGATTACGAGACACGACCCCACGACCCCCGATTTGAACTGCCAGGAGAATACACGGACATGGAAATTGGCCGGATTCACATCTACGCAGCTGTACGGCATATTTTTTTTTCTTTCTAAACGTCGTCCGATCGTCACCAACTCAATGGACGTTGGCAGATCACGGAGTTGACCCTGATGCGGGCGTTGCACCGCACGAGCGCGATCGACAAGCTGGACGGTCCCCCGATGTTCAAATGTGGGATATCGCATGACGTTGCGTTGGCGCTTGCACGGGATCTCGACGTTCCGCTCAACGACCTGATGTGGGATCCAGCGTGAGACGCGAGGACCAGCTCACAGATCCGCACGTAGAACGGTTTGAAGGAGTTTATAATATGTTATTTCTCTATTGATAAAGAACAATGCCCTGCTGGCCATTGTGTCCTCCTCGCCATGCTGTGTCAGTTTGTCTTCAACTGCTGTGTTATACCAGGTGGCCGGTCATTGCCCATTTCAACATATTTGGCTTTTGGACCCCTGTTATCAAGAGTTCGAAAACGAGATGACACGTTAGTGGTTTTCTCTACATCCGGCGCTGAAAAGATGTCGCAAATATTATGTTGATACAAGGCTTCTACGGATGCACAGAAGAGCGCGCATGAAACGCTAGAACAAAATATTGATCCGATAGATTTACATACATACAAGTGAGAGGATCTGATGTACTACGTACATATATACTTGCGCCTCGCACGACCCGCGAAATAAAGGATAGCTTATCTGATAGCAGTTACACACAGCCAGTCCGAGTAATGAAAAGCGAGAAAGCAAACGAGGACATACTAGAGCTAAGCACCGAGATGGATATAAAGAATCCGTTGATCGAGTGGCAGATGCACAGATCTCATCGTCTTGTTCAGCGCGAGCGCTGCCCGGGTATGATCCAGACGACCAGACTCGTCCACCATGTGTTCATAAAACGTCGACGCGATCCCGCTCGCCAAAAAATCGTTCACCGCCCACATCGTTCCAATCACAGAACGGAACCCAACGAACTGCATCGCCGACGCGAGATGGATCACCTCATCAGGACTCTCTTCGTCTCCGACGGTCGTATGACACGCAGAGAGGTACGCGAATTCGGGGTTCCTCAGGTCGCATCCGATGATCCGTTGGATTGTCAAGTGTCCGTCGCGCAGCGCGAACGCGGACTCGAACGCCTGGTTCCGATTTGGGAGACCATGACACGCAAGGTGAACCCATTCGTTCTTGCCAAGTTCTTCAACGACCCTAGGAGTGCAAGCTTCCTCTCCATCTATACGCGTGAACGTGGCGAGGCCGTCGACGCGCCGACGAATGTTGTCCAGTTCCACGCCTACGGAGAGAAGTTCGCTCTCGCCAGCAGCATTGGCTTGACCGATGGCGAGGAAACGTTTCAGTTCGGCTGCGGAATTCGATGGATCGCGCCGTCTGGCACGAATGAGAGCTGTCAGGGTTGGGGTGTAGGATGAGATGTAGAGATGAGGGAGATTCTGTTGGCCCTTCCTATAGGGACCGGCAGCATGCAAGGGCAACACAGAGAACTCGGCGGTGGGACACCACCAGATGCGTGATGGGGATGGATGGGTCATCTGCAGGCAATCGACAATGGGCGAAACGATCTGATCCCAAAGTTTGCGTAAGAAGAAGGCGAGGTCTCTCGTCACGTCGTCGTTCGTTGCGCGTACAGTTAAGGTATGGAGCTCCGTTGACAGGTCTTCGACATCTTCCCGTGTGATCTGCAATGGAATATGAACGGGATCCCGATCGACGAAGATGATGAGCGCGTCACAGCCATGCATGCTCGCATTGACGATGATGACAGGTCCCCCACTGGCTGCGCGTTGGAGTTCGGGGAAGAGCGAGGGAAGAAGGAAACGGGAAAGACCAGGAAGGTTGCGAATATTGGTCACAACTCTCCGCAGTTCGAAGTTGAGATGGCACAGCCGTTCATGTTGATCTGCACCAGGTGAATTGAGGGCATTGCGAATAAGCAAGGTCAGCTGCATAAACTCGTCTGCCAAAGTCTTTCCTGCCGGGCTAGATACTATGACATCATCCAGCGGGGAATGAAGTCGAGTAAGCTGACTCCAAAAGACTCCCCGGCCTTGTTCGAGCAGCTCGACTGCACGCGCAGGAGCGCTGTTGCGGAGACAAGCTGAAAATGCGTTTACTGCGTACGACGACGTGAGGTCTTTCACGATGACGAGATGTTGAGGCAATGATGGCAGAGCGGCCAGATGTTGAATAAGTAGTCGAAGATATGTTTCATATGCAAGAAGCTTCGTGGGATGCTGGAAAACCTCAGCCACAATGATCCATGCTTTGGCGGCAGAAAGATCAATGGAAGACACAATTTGGGGCACATGTACGAGTTGAGCGTAGAGACTGAACAGCTCCTCCTTATCCTGTAACTTCTTCGACCTAATGAACCGGTTACGGAGGTGGCGTGCAAGGCTATCCAATGATGCTGACCGATCAGGGTGCCCTTGCGGGCGAAGGTCGAGTGCTTCTCGGTCGAGGACAATGGCCTCATCGAGGTCCTCCATCGCTCCGAGCAGGTTGGACCGGGAGGAGAGACGATCTGCAAGGTTGTTCAATAACATCGACCGTTCAGGGTGTCCTTGTGGGAGAAAGTTGAGTGCTTCTCGGACGAGGACAATGGCCTCATCGAGGTCCTCCATCGCCCCAAGCTGGTTGTACCGAAAGGAGAGATCAACTGCAAGGTTGTTCAACGACTTCGACCGATCAGGGTGTCCGTGCGGGCAAAGGTCGAGTGCTTCTCGGTCGAGGGCAATGGCCTCATCGAAGTCCTCCATTGCTCCGAGCTGCTTGTACCGAGAAGAGAGATGAACTGCAAGGTTGCTCAACGCCACCGACCGACCAGGGTGTCCTTGCGGGCAAAGGTCTAGTGCTTCTCGCTCGAGGATAATGGCCTCATTGAGGTCCTCCATTGCTCCGAGTCGCTTGTATCGAGAGGAGAGCTGAACTGCAAGATCGTTCAGTGACTTCGACCGATCAGGGTGTCCTTGCGGGTGAAGGTCTAGTGCTTCTCGGACGAGGATAATGATCTCATCGAGGTCCTCCATCGCTCCGAGCTGGTTGCACCGAGAAGAGAGATGACTTGCAAGGTTATTCAACGACATTGACCGATCAGGGTGTCCTTGCGGGCGAAGGTCGAGTACTTCTCGGTCGAGGGCAATGGCCTCATCGAGGTACTTCATTGCTCCGAGCTGCTGGTACCGAGAAGAGAGATGAACTGCAAGGTTGTTCAACGACGTCGACCGATCAGGGTCTCCTTGCGGGAAAAGTGATTCTCGTTCGAGGGCAATGGCCTCATCGAGGTCCTCCATCGCCCCAAGCTGGTTGTACCGAGTGGAGAGATAAACTGCAAGGCCGCTCAAAGAGGTAGATCGAAGAGGGTGTCCTTGTGGGCAAAGGTCGAGTGCTTCTCGGACGAGGACAATGGCTTCATTGAGGTCCTCCATCGCCCCAAGCTGGTTGTACCGAGAGGAGAGTTGGACTGCAAGGCTGTTCAAAGATATTGATCGATCAGGGTGTCCTTGCGAGCGGAGGTTGAGCGCAGCTCGGTTGAGGAGAATGGCCTCCTCAAGGTCCTGCATTGCCCCGAGCTGGTTATACCGAGAGGAGAGATGGAGTGCTAGGTTGTTCAATGACATCGACCGTTCAGGGTGTCCTTGTGGGCGAAGGTCGACTGCTTCTCGGTCGAGCACAATGGCCCCTTCGAGGTCCTCCATCGCCCCAAGCTGGTTGTGCCGAGTGGAGAGATGAACTGCAAGGTTGTTCAACGGCATCGACCGATCAGGGTGTCCTTGCGGGCAAAGGTCTAGTGCTTCTCGCTCGAGGACAATGGCCTCATCGAGGTCCTCCATCGCCCCGAGCTGCTTGTACCGATTGGAGAGATCGAGTGCGAGGTTGCCCAATGATTCTGACCGATCAGGATGCCCTTGCGGGCGAAGGTCGAGTGCTTCTCGATCAAGGAGAATGGCTTCATGGAGGTCCTCAATTACCCCGAGCTGCTTGTACCGAGTGAAGAGATCAACTGCAAGGTCGTTCAACGCCGCCGACCGACCAGGGTGTCCTTGCGGGCAAAGGTCTAGCGCTTCTCGCTCGAGGATAATGACATCCTCAAGGTCCCCTAACCCTCCCAGATGGTCGTAACGATTACTGAGATGAATTGCAAGTAAATCCAATGAGACGGATCGCTCGGGGTGGCCGGGTGGGCAATGTTCCAGTGCATCACGATCAAGGTCGATCGCCTCGTCTATGCAACTAGTTCCTTCTCCTTGCTCAAACCTGGCGACGAGAGATTTTGCCCGTGAATGCAACATTTTAACTGGTAGGACGTCATTTCTGCTCTGCATGACAACAAAAAGACACAAGTACCCTGCAACACAGCCATGAGAGATTTAAATTCTGCCCATAAATGCGACTGTTCAACTGGTACTACCCGGTACGTCAATTTACTGCTCTGCATGGCGAGAAAGACACAAGTACCTTCCGAGTCCATGGCTCACCGAACTTGATTCAACGCGGTGTGGTTTGGGAAAACATTGGTACTATCTTGACGCCGGTACACAGGAAGTTCGATCACACCCCGACACTGTTTGTTTGGCGAAATTCCAATTCAAGGCAGCCTGCGGCCTCCCCGAACGACCTACTAGAGTCTCTTTCGCTCTGTTGGATCTTCCTCGTTCATCGAGTTGGCTGCCTATGCCTATCACTGCAGGATGTGGGAGAAGCGAGGCGGGATGTCTTGACTCTTGGCGAAGTTCTCAGCCTTTACTTTGCGTAACAGTCATATCATATTCAACGTCGGAACACATCCCGATTTGTGTCGCCGGTTCAATTCTCGTCGCCTCCTGGGCGTCAACGAACCAGCTCGCCAGCGTGATGCGAACCCATACACCTGTCGGGTACGCCTTACATTCATGGTTCATTCCGAGTGATGTGACCATGTCTTCTCATGAAACGAGTCAAACGGCGGTTGGAGGCGCCGGGAAAGCGAATGTTTCACTCTGCGTCACGGTACGGTACTAGGGATGGATGGACGATGCGAGTGCAACGCGAAAGAAGGCATGGGGATGCTGTTTGTCCATTGGGAGATTCAGAGGACACCTTCGTATCCGAGGGCCCCATTCCCGAAAACTATGGTATAAGATGCATCTCTCGATCTTTTCTATGAATCAGCAGGCTTGTTGGACCATTTTCTCGGCCAGATGCCGAGTTGCGATGTATGGACAAGAATAGAAACGTCGCGGGATGCAGGCGAGCGCGATGGCAATGCTGAAAAGTAGATGCCAATAGATTAGAGTGGCCCGACAACTTGAACGTCCTATTCGGCATTCGAACGGCTGCCTAAATTCAAAAAGCCACAACGAACTGGACTTGGCACGCGGCTTGGGGTATACGAGTCATTGTCAATGGTACGGTGTATGCTTGACTTGGAATCTTGGATGGAAGACAATGTTGGGGTACTGCGAGGCAGGGGGGCAGGGCGCATTTCGGGGCATATCGTGGACGTGCGGAAGAGCGCGGAAGAAAGACATGGATTATAAGAGTAAATGTTCGTAAACTGCTTGCATAGACCAGTACAGTACCCATGAAACGCCAGAGCAAAATATTTATCCCCATAAATTTACATACATAAGAATGCCTGACCAAATCGCGATCGTTTGCATCGTGTCCGGGTATCGCAAGGTATTGCGTTGGGTTGCTCGAGCTCGTTACATCATCCGACAAACACGAAGATCGGCGATACCAAGCGCTTCGAGTTGCTCTTGAGTCACCTCCCGTTCGTTGGCACACAATTTCTCTCGAGACTCGATCGGGAACCAGTCAGCCATGAAGTTGAGCAGTCCATAGTCGATGTTGGCTACGCGACTCATGAGCGCCGCAGGACGCGAGACGCGACGCGTGTACTCACATGGATTTGCCTGCAGGACCGTCGGTGCGCGACAAATGGGACAATTCGGCCTGCCACGTTTCTGAAGTTTGGCGAGGCATCTAAATCGATGGGGCCATTACTTACGTGCGTGAGGGCAAAGATGGGAGGAAAAGTCATTACCTTACGCAGAAGAAATGGCCGCAGCAAAGCCGGATCGGCTTGAATGCGATAGAGGTACAGACGAGGCATGCATAATCGTCAACGTGCGGTACGATGGGTAAAAGAACCTCGCCGATTGCTTGCACGAGAAGCCTCGGTAGAGATTTCAAAGGACGAGTGATCAACATGACTTGACGTGAGGAAGCCGCGGATGCAGACGCGTCTCGTTCCAGAACATAAGACGGAATTGGAAGCGTCGTACGTTTGGCATGTTTCTTCAGGATCTTTCGAGTCGCTTCTGAATTCGCAAGTTGAAACTATATTTCACTTGGTAAGCTGGCGCGATGCAGCGAGAAAGACGCTTGGGAGCGCTGGTTACCTTCTTCACGTCGAGAATGAACGAGTTCAAGTTTAAAAATACGTCCAAAGCCTCCCTGCTTCCGGGAAGGATTAAAGACGCTTTCTTCTCCTGGACGAGTCCTTCGAATAACTTGAGGTGCTTCTCCACTTCTTCGATGCTTCTTTCGCCCCGGGTCGACTCTCTGGCGCTTTCAAAGACTTCAGCTTCGGCGTAGAGGCGGAAGATCTCGCGCCAGGTGTACAGATCTGACTGGCCTCCCGGACCGGGGCGCAAGGACGTTGAATTATCGGCAGTGAATGAATAAGCTGAGAATGAAAGGGGGGCAGAGGATGATGCCGGGCGAGCCGCCGAAGAAATCGATCTAGCGAGCCTAGTAAGAGCGGAGTTGAAGCCGCCTTGTAAAGTGTCCAAGTGGCCAGAGAGGGAAGACAAGGTGGACGTCAGGAGCTGAAAGAATGCCGTGTCGGAAGGGAGAGGGATGATCAAATCTGGGAAACGGTCACTGGACGACGGTGGTTAACGATACATGCGACCAAGGCAGGGCAGAGGCGTACGATTCCATCGAGTTGTCTGGCAAGCGCATTTCGTCTTGAAACATGATGGTCGGGTGAAGTAGTGCTCGCCTAATTCGACCAAGAAATTGTTCTGGAATGAGGAGATCTACATGATGGATAGGTTGTACTGTTGGAGTGGAGCTGTGGTGTGTCCGCACGTCAGAAGGGGATCTCGATGACAGTCGAAGTCGAGGTTCAGGCACGGATGAGTTAAGGGCGATCTCATAAAAGATGGTGTGTTTGTACGATGCATTGGACGCGCCCTCGGAATCCACAGGAAAAGATGAAATCTCATATTGTTCCTTGGAATGCGCGAGATCATGCCCTGGATTTCCATGCTCGTGCAAAGAGCGAAGGAGCGAAGGACCAAGCCCCACTGAGTCGAGCTCGGACGCAGTTTGGTTGATCAGTTTTTTGAGCTGGAAGTTGAATATTTCAGGCTCAGTGGGTCACCAGTGGGATTCCAAGTCAGGGCGATGCGCACCTTGCGGTATTCGAAGGCATTGTTTCTGAGCTCAGGTGGCAGGGTAACGAGCAACTGAGCGTAAGTCTTGCAAAAGTGCATTTCTTGACGACAAGGAACATCGTACGCAAGGGTTGCGTTTCAAGCCGTGTGCAGGATCACAACTCCATTTGTAGCGAGGTGGCCTGGATGTCAGGTTACCATGTTACCACCCACTTTGCGGCGGTCACAGATACACGAATAAGTAGTCACGGACCGTCACAGCACATTTATTGCTCCCGATCCATAACGACCCGTCTGAGAGTCTGGTTCCGAAAGCGACGATGACAGCGAAGATGAACGCGGTAGTATTACAGTCGTCTGGTGGATACTTGGGATTGTTGGGATTGCATTGAGCTCTAGGCCAATCAGTGGGATCGCCAGATGGGCCCCGCCTTGTATGTCATATGCATGTGCCATGCCGAACCACCAGTCGTGACCACTCCCTCGTGACCATCGGCAACATTGGGCTCGACATCATGTTGGTTTATGGCAAAGATCGGGGGGAGAGAGAACCATTGATATGGTTGATGAGCCCACCAATGCGATCGAGAACAACTGATTGAGTTAGCACGCTTGTTCTGCCACGTTGGGAATTTTAAGCAGACTTACCCATGATACATTTTGTTGTTTTAACTGAGAAATCTCTGTGCTAGGTATTATTGATTACACTTCCAATTTGTATGCCCATATGACTATCGACCCTCAGATATCACATACAAATCTCAGTTGAAGGGGGAAAAGGCAAGGAGGTAGTACAAGCTCAAACATCAAGAAACACCTGGCATCACTCGTCTTGTTGGTACACTGGAGTGTGAGGTAAGCTGGCATGTTGATTAACATGAAAGCTAAATGTGCCAACTTGTTAGCATGGTCGAGTGGTAAGATTTCCACCAACAGCGAAGGAAGCAGATGACTTTTCGGCAGATATGTCCGACTCGCCAAGCGTCTTGCGGTATCCTGTAAGTCCCTTCCACAATCCTATGATTGCCTGTACCAGCTACCAAGAAGGCCCTATGCATAAGGTCGCCCTTAGAGTCTTGGGGACAACCCACTCACGCATCCAACCTGAGGGGGAGTCCCAACACGGCCCAATGATTATGATTATGTAATACATATAGCAGGAGTTACGGTGTAATTTAAATTGGCCAATCATGGCGAGGTTTCCCTCGGTCACCGCATTCGTGATGGTGGCTCCGAGAATCGTGTTGGCCATTCGAAATGACGCCTCGACATTCTCGAAGCATTCTTTAGACTTTCTCGGCACGGACTTGCACAGGTCACCGCTGGTGATAATTGTTTCATGCCGCGGTGGAAACGGCCCACCTGAGCCTAGCAGGCTGCACTCGGGATCGGTTGGTAGCTATCAACCTACACTGCTTGCGCAATTTTCATAATTACTAGTAACCGACGGTCAGGAACACGTTTAAGCTTGCTGGCACAAAACTCTCACTCTCCAGGTCTTCAAGCTGGCGCCAGTCCCACATTACCCGTTTCTCCCTCAATGCCCATCGAATACACCTCCCCGTCGCAAGATCTTCCATTGCAACTGTTCAACACGCCTTCTCACGAATATTTCGCTGAAGCTCAAACGGTAGGAAGTCAGGATAAAGAGTCGGCGTCGGACCACCATGTTCGTATCCTCAGCTCAGGTAGGTCTTGGGAAAATGTTCTAGTCCTTGGTGTTATATTCAAACTATGCGATCAACCCCACCCAGCCTCTGAAATCTCTGTGCGTGGTCTACATACTCTGTCCACTTGGTTGTGACCCAGACCATTTTCTATAGGTATACACGTCAGATTTTAACGACCCTAATCTTGACCCGAACCGAACGTCCGAATACGATGATGATTCGCCATATCCTGAAGTCCGCTCTGCGGTAGCCAACACCGATGACCCATCGATACCCGTGATGACGCTACGATCTTGGGTGCTAGGCCTGGCATGGTCGGTGATCATTCCTGGCGTCAACCAATTTCTCTTCTTTCGCTACCCCTCCGTGCCCGTCGTGGGCATCGTCGCACAACTAATTTCATATCCGCTCGGGAGCCTCTGGGCATCCTACATGCCTCGAAAGCGAATACTCGGTATTTCGTTGAATCCAGGCCCATTCTCTATCAAAGAACATGTGTTGATAACGGTTGGTGTCCTGTTCTGGACCATCTGCTTCCGTCCTCTGCCGTTTATTTACATTTTTGTAGATCATGGCCACCGTTGGATCGCCGTCGGCTTATGCAGTAAGTCTATGCACGTGAAAGAACGTACCCTGTGCGTTCAATTGATCCCGCTTTAGACCGACATCATCGCCGTACAGAGGGTATATTATAACCAACGCTACAGTTTTGCTTGTCCGCCCGTCCCACTCTCTGGAAATGTCTCTTGACTGATGCACGGCGTTTGCCACCTTTTGTTCCCAGATCAATGGTTCCTCGTCGTTTCCACACAATTAATTGGCTTCTCGGCGGGTGGGTTCGCCCGTCGATTTCTCGTGGTACCGCCAAGCATGATATGGCCGACCACGCTTGTATCCTGTGCGTTGTTTAATACCCTTCATTCGCAACAGTACGCGGGGAGCGGACGGTTAGGCGGCATGAGCCGATTGCGGTTCTTCCTGTACGCATTTGCGGCATCGTACGTATGGTGTAAGTTTATTATTCTTCCAAGGTGCTGGCCGTTGGGGATGACACTAAATCGGTGATACGCAGACTTCTTCCCTGGGTATCTATGTACGTCCCTCGCCTTGGAAATCGGGTTGCTCGTCCGAGACCTAATTAACCCCCTTTGGTTAGTCCAGGCACTGTCGTATTTCTCGTGGGTTACTTGGATATGGCCTGAAAACGCGGGTGAGTTGACTCGGCTTTTTCGGTTAATCGACTGCGTGATTCAAATCGGCTTTGAAGTAATTGCACAATTATTTGGGTACGTCGCGTTTTCCGTCTCTCTTTTGTGTTGTTCGTTGACAAGGTAAATGGCGTCAAGTTACATCCATGGGATGGTAAGTGTGATTACGAACGAGCTGCGGTCGAGATACGCATGAAATGATGACGCAGGGTATGTCTGTCATGACGTTCGATTGGAGCCAAATCGCGTGCGTGTCCTTCAGTGTAACTTCGTCCGGCAAGATTGATGATATTCAAAATCTAGGTACATTGGCTCACCGCTAGCCACACCATGTATGGTTGTTTGCGATTTTTGTTCATTGATCTCGCTTACATCCGTGACTAGGGTGGGCTGCGGCCAACATTCTCTTTGGGTTCGTGGTGTTTTACTGTGGGTCGCAAGAAGCTGCAACAACGCTATTATATTCGTTCATGCTGATCTATCGTCTAGGGATCCTAACACCCATACTCTACGTCCGTGATTCTTTTGAAAGCATTCGGAGTTCAGCTTACTCGCAGCAGTTCACGAACACCTGGCAGTCCCTGTATATGCCGTGAGAACAACTAGTAACCATGAGAGTGTGTCTATATGCTGAAATTCCGAGGCAGCATTCAATCACGGCAGGTTTTTGATAACATGATGCAACCGTACAACATCACCCGAATTCTGACACCGGAGGTCACGCTTGATATAGAGGCATACAAATCGTATAGCCCGCTATTCATGTCGTACGTGTCCCTATTCTTTGCAGTTTCTGACGCCCTTCACTTGATAACATCTAGGACTTGCTTTGCCGTGTCGTACGGGTACGTCTATCCTACGACTAATTGATTGACCTAATTACCTTGGTGTCTAGGTTGTCGTTTGCTACCATCACAGGTAATTATTTTCATTGCATGGAAGGGACCACTATGAAAGCCTATACCATAGCCACTCTCGTTCATGCTTTCCTTCACTTCCGGAAGCAGATTATTCAGCAGAGTCGGCAATCCTTGAGAGAAGCACCCGACGTCCATGCTCGCCTCATGAGTTTATATCCGCAAGGTAATGTCACTGCTATTCAACATTTCACAGTCCCTTCATGTTCACCACTCTCCTCACACCTTTTCAACAGTTCCTGATTGGTGGTATCTCGTACTGTTTGCCGTCATGTTCACCCTGGCTGTTATTACCATCGAACTGTGGCATACGCAAATGCCAGTATGGGCTTTCGTGATTGCTTTACTTATAGGTAAGTCCGCTTTCTCGGCCGTCATAGGCACTGCCCGTCGCTAACACGTGGGATTTTGCGAAGCGTTCACCTATGTCATTCCATGTGGCATGATTCAAGCGATCACGAATCAGCAAGTCGGTCTTAAGTAGGCTGAGTGTGTCCTTCTATTTGATTCATTCTCATATCCTTTTAGTGTTATCACGGAACTCATCATCGGGTATGAGCTCTACTTTTCTTGGCGAGGTTCTCGAGCTCAGCTGGATCAAGCTATGCGTTACCCGGCCGTCCTGTCGCCACCATGTTATTCAAGACATACGGATATATGGTGAGTGAACGGTACAGTTCCTCCAACAGTTTTCTGAGTTGGCTGCTAGACAATGGCGCAAGCTCTAACCTTTACAGCAGACTTTAAACTTGGACATTACATGAAGATCCCCCCACGCACCATGTTTTGGTGTCAGGTTGGCTCGCACGACGTTGCTTTATTCGCCGACGTACTTAACTCGTGCAGATTATATCTGCTGTCATCGCTGGGACTACTCAGCTTCTTGTGCAATCGTGGATGTTTGATCATATTCCGTGAGCCCAACATACGCTATCCGTAATAATTAGACCCATCCCGCCGTGGCAGGGATATGTGCTCCACCACGCAGAAGGACGGGTAAATTACGGTCTCGGATCGTTTCTCAACAGTTATGCCAACCTTTTACAGGTTCGTATGCCCGGGTACCCAGGTGTTCGCAACTGCGTCTATCATATGGGGTGCGTGTTTTGAGTGATACAGACAGTGGGACGTGCCTGAGTGAATAATTACATTTAGGCGTTGTTGGGCCGAAACGCTTGTTTTCCTCTGGCCATCTATACAGGTATGTGTGACCAGTTTCTCGCTCACCGGCGGATCGCTAATCATGTTCATTAGCTGTAAACTACCTTTCTCGCGTTAAACTGATTAGCAACTGACCGATCCTTAGCGCTTACGTATTTCTTTGTCGCTGGGGCTATTGCACCGTTTGTTCCTTGGCTATTGATGAAAAAGTGGCCGAACAGTATTTTGCGATATATCAAGTAGGTGGTATCTACTCATCACGGTAGTCGACGCTAACGTTGCCGGTAGTTTGTAAGATCATTCTGTGTTTCCTATAAGGGGATGCTGTCGATTCGCTCATCATCCACTTTTTTAGCCCCGTCATATTCAATGGAACAAATCTTATTCCGCCAGCGACAGCATTAAACTTTGTCCCTTGGGCGTACGTCCTTTACGATACTCGTCATGTATGCAAGCCTGACATTCCAACCAAGGCTTGTTGGATTCATTTTTCAGTTCTGTATTCGAAGGTTCGCCAGATGACAACGTTCTATCACCTTCTCTTCCCTAATGGATATGTTACAGACGATACTTTGCTTGGTGGGCAAAGTACAATTGTAAGGGATTGGTTTTCCTCCTACTTTTTAAATGTTCACTCACGCACTGCTAGATGTACTCTCGGCCGCGCTCGATGCGGGTCTGGCATTGTCGGTTATAACTATTTTCTTTACGTATGTCCCCTCTCACCTCGCCGCTTGAATGAAAGAAACTGATGTCGTATCTGCTTGGTTTGGATAGTCTCCAATATCCTCGAAGTGGCACGGTGAGCACGAGAAACCTGCTTCTGACCCCCTACTGATCGATGTATCTCGACGTTGGGGTTGTGTTTACTCGCAGATCGGTTTGAACACCATACAGAAGTGGTGGGGTAATCAAGTGAGTTGATCGCGTCTCGCCCGATCGCGGAGGTCTGGAAGAACGGCATATTGTATTCACGTTCTATCCTATCCGGTTCGCAGGTATTCCAAACCAATTATGACGGGAAGGGTATACCTGTCCGTCAGCTTGCGCCGGGCGAGACGTTTGGGTGAGGGCGAATGCCATGGAATGGGAACAGGGGGAAGGGATGCAACAAATGTTGTAGGATGGAATGAGCTTGGGATCGGAGTCGAGGTCGGGTGTTGATCTATATGGTATTTTTGTATCAAGGGGACTCTCAGGATAGAATGTTGTATTGGTATAATCAGGTAGTTGTATCGTTGCCAAATGCTACTACTTATGTATGCCCTCTGCTCAATTGGGCGGGATTCAGAGGGTCACGGAAGCCCGTCAGTCGTCGACATGGAGCTATTTCGTAGGTGCTAGGATTATCATTCCATCACCAATTCCCTGATGGCAAGAATGCGCATACCACTGGCAATACCTGTTGCTCTCGTCAAAGGACACGGACCAGCCCTCTTGTACCAGATATCAGAACACGATACCCGCATGCTGGTAGATGTAAAACATACACTTCCGACAAACCTCAAGGCGAGGAATTCATCTCTTGCGCGGTGCTTTCCACTGACGTATCTCTTAGGGACATGTCCTTACAAATTTTTGATGTAGAACCTCTACCGGCTTTTTATGACGCCTCGGGACACGTCTTCAATGCAAAGGCTAATTTCACAACGATGATTCTATGGTAGAGTTCATAACTTCATACTAGATATAGGGGAATAAGGTTGCGGGTATATACATATTGCCGCGATAAATCCATGATAAAGTTTGTAATACATCAAAGGTCCGAGCATGCAGCGTGCGGATCACGCGTTCGAGCCAGGCACGGCCGAACGAAAGTACTACCTCGGATCTCTCAATCAGCGTGGGAGTTGATGTGGGGAACAAGTAGGTGAGGTGAGGTGACCATCATTCCGTCTTCTCCTTGATCTTCCCAACGGTTGTGGTCGCCCCTGGGACATCCCCCAGCCTGTTTCCCACCTTGACCTGCTGACCCGCCTTGATAGCGAACTCGAAATTCTTCGGGGCTTCGAACACGAGCACGATCGTGCTCCCGAGACAGAAGCCACCCATTTCTTGTGCCGGAGTCAGAGGCTGCCCGTTGAGCAATGGGGACGCAGCGGAGTAGACGGCTTCGGTGTACGTCCCCGGTGGGGGCGGACGGCCACGGACGTTCGTACGAAGGGCCTTGCGGAGGTAAGCAAAATTTGTCAGTTTGATGTTCGCAAGCATGGTTCAGACTTGCTTACGGAGTCAAAGTTCACTTTAATACTACCGACGTTAGTGGCACCCACTGGAACCATACCAAAAAAACCATATCGCCATCGGCCGAGGAGTGCCACCCGCTCGTTGAGCACGAACAGGTTTTGGAGACGCTTAGCCATGTACGGGGATACTGAAAACAGTTCACCTGGAACTGGGTGTGAGTACACCAAGATGGCTCTGAGGTGGAATCACGCACCAACAAAATGTCTTCGTTTCTCCACTACCCATGCAGTGGGACTGTGGAAACGGTGATAATCACCTGGAGCAAGGTAAATTACGGTGAAATATAGCGCGTTCCCGTTTTTGACGCTAGTCCCTGATATACTTCTCTTACGTTCTCCGAAGGACGACCGAACACCCATTTCCCGGGCAACAGAAGCGTCGTGTTCCAAAATTTCCTGCAAGCTACCTTCTTGCGCTACCGACGCGTCTATTTGTGCACCATGTTTATGCGGTATTTCCTCGACGCCATCAGAATCCGACACCGTCCGCTCGACAGGGGTCATTGAAGTAGGTGTGCTCGGTGTCGAGGCCCCCAGGAGCTGATCGAGGCTGTATTCTATGCCATTAACAATAGCGAACTCGTGATGATCGACGAATTCTTGATCCTGGGGAAATTCTACGACCACCGACGTTGGCGATGAAGGGTTGTCGGGGTTATACAACTCTACACCAAGTAGTGCATCTAGGGAATAGGTGATCCCCTTGACTTGCTCCACGCGTAGATTATCGATGGTACCAAAGTGAAGTACGGTCCCGTCGGCTGGACTGACCTGGCAGGGTACTCAGTGATGCATGACCAGTGAAGTCCTGGAGACCACAACTTACAAGGACAGCGCTATCAACTGGTCGTACGCCTGGTTTCAACTTCCGATAAAAGAAGTCCCCTAGACTCGCATATTTTGTCAAGTCGCTCGGTTCAATCTCATCCAAGTTACATCCGAAAGCATAAGCGTAGAGCCCAAAACCGTAGGGACGAATCCAAATAGGGAGTTCGAACGAGGTCAGATAACCCCAAACCCGTGAGAGGTTACGTAGCGGTAGGGCACCTATTACGTGAACCTGGCGAGGATTCACGATATGTAAGACTGATAGAACACGTGTACGCACTTGCCAAGGACCTTTGAGTTTGATAACCTCCCGACCTTCCTCATCGACATGGACCTCTTTCTGGGCACGTGCCGTCTTCTTGTGGTATTGGATAGCGACGAGAAGCAGGGCACCGACGGCCAGCGGGAGTGGATACCATTTCGTAGGCGTTTTAGTCCATGCTGTTATGAGTTTCCCTGTACGAATAGTCAGATCGGAAGCACGCAACGAGTGCTAGGAGCGTACGATAGAGTGGCGCAGCGGAAGAGGCGCCTGGTATTTGGTCGGGTGACTCGGGAGGACTAACGTTCCTGGTGGAGAAAGGCCTCTTGAAAGCGCTCCTGTTGAAAGAGCGCACTGTTCCGGATAAACTGATTCTCTTTTTTACAAATACTCTAGAAAAAATAGCAGAAGACGTGTTGGCCGCGGCGGTCGTGGTTGAAGAAATGACATGAGAGGCGGCCTGGAAGGGCCGTTTACCCTTTGATATGACTTTATAGAGCATCTAGAATGCTAGAATGTGGTTTGACATGAAAAACGGTGACGGGGGAACTGTACAACGGACTGCACACGAGCCTTGACGATAGAGGAGTACAGTCCGAGACTCCGAATCGACACTTCCCGCTAAAGCGGTCCGTTAATAAGGCAAGACCTTTGGAAAATAACAAGCACAAACAAACCCTTCCCTTTCCTTATCCGGCCACTAACTCCTTTCCCTTGCAATACAACGCAACTTTACAGACTCTCGCGTACTATTTATCTACAAATTCCATTCACCTGACCATGGCAGGCTTGACATGTTGACAGAGTCGGTATCCGTCGGCCGGCGCGGTCTGTTAGATTTTCAAACTCCATGACAGTGTCGGAGTTCTAAACCAGTCCCAATTTGGGTTTCTTAGTAGCGCGAACGTGCTGTGCTGACTAGTTACACAACTTTGCTCACACCATCATCATGGGTAATGACGGAGGAAGTATCCCTGATAGACGCGATCTTGTAAAGACCAAGGCTAAAGCCGAGCAGGCCGACAAAGCTAATCAAGTACGAGCCAGGTGGTTTTTCTGTGCGCTTTCCAAGGTACGTCTTTCATTCACATTACAGAGCAAGCGTGTGTTAACACCCTGTTTTTAGCGCTTGCTTCGGGAGCCGGTCGTGTCTTGTGACCTAGGAAAGCTATATAACAAAGATGCTATCATAGAGTATCTATTAGACAAGTCGGCATATGGAGATGGGGAAGATATATGTGGGCACATACGCTCGCTAAAGGTACGCTGGGCTATCATGGTTTCTATGCCCTCGGACTTACCTTTGATGCAGGACGTCAAAACTCTAAAACTTACAACGAGATCAACACCTGTGACTTCTACCGACGTACCATCGAGTGAAGCCCCCCAGTTTGTCTGCCCTCTCAACCTAAAGGAGATGAATGGCGTCCAACCCTTTGTATACATTCGCTCTTGTGGTTGCGTGTTCTCGCAATCCGCTCTACGGACGCTCCTCAGTCCAAATCCATCTACCAGAGAGATATCGAACAGCGAAGAGAGCAATGGCGACTCCGCTGACAAAGAAGAGCTCAACGTCTGTCCCCAGTGTGCCACCAAATTCTCGCAAACATCCGACGTCATGACGATCAACCCCTCTGAAGACGAGGAACAGCGCATGCGCGCTGCGATGGAACTCCGTCGTTCACGCGAGCCTCCCAAGTTGAAAACGAAGAAACGGAAAGTCGGCACGGACGCTGTTGCTGAAGAGGCTGCTGTCTCGAAAAAGAAGAAATCATCTCCGGCAGTTCACTCCCCTTCGCCTGTACCCAGTCTCAACCCCACGATATCAGCTGCATCGCGAACACTTACGAATTCCCTCGCCGCGGAGGAGACCAAGCGTAAGGCTAATATGAGCGATGCTGTCAAGTCATTATACCGCGGAAAGAACGATCCGCCAAGGAAAGAAACGTTCACCACCATGGGCACGTTCACCAGGGTAAGTGATCGTCTATGGTCGTGCAAACGCCGTTGCTAAGGATGTGAAATCTAGTATGCATAGGGTCTACCGCTGCTTGGTCGAACCTCGTCTCGTTCCCACTGTACTATGGTTTAGTGTATGTATATCATATTTTGTATTTTTTTCCCGTCCTGCGATGCAGGATTCGTGCAGAATGGCGTGTGTCGATTAGTGGTCTACCGGACCACATTCGTCGCCACTTGTGATCCATCCACATCCCATTTATTTGTTGAGTTCACAACATCCCTAACGCTCAAGTAACGAGAGTACTGAGTATCCACTAGCACGCTGGCCGACTTGCTACTGCAGATCCCGGACAGCTTTGTTGGTTGAAAACTTTTGGCTTATTGACGTTTATCATATTCCTCGACAGCTGCTGTAATCACTCACTATCAGCAAAAATATCCCACCTGTCGTCAGAATGGCGTCCATTTGCGTACTCGTTCCACCAACCACAGCGAGAGCGATAATTGATATGCTTTCTCATCATGACGCACGACTGACCATGCGTGCGAGCTCGACGCCAAAGCATGGCTCGAGGCGACCATAAAAGTAGCTGCGCGGTGTATACGCTGGCAGTATCATTTCTCTGGTCACGCTGTCCGTACCGCAAAGAACATTCTTCTTTCTCGACTTCATGGCTTCGCCATCGCGGCCTTGCACCCCAAACCCTAAAAATTGCCCATACATCCAAACCCCGTGTCCTGGCGCGCCACTCCTCACGTCGACCGCTTCTCCGCTGTGTGAGGTGTGGCGGCAGCATGGTTGAGGTTTGTGTATGTTTTATTTCTATCTTTCGGTTTCGGCAGTATGGGGATTCCAACCAGAATCACTTGGTGGAGGGTGAACGACCGTTTACATCCCAACTCTTGGGTCTGCCTAGGGGAGACTAGCCAGATCAGAAATTGTTCGTTTTTTCTCCCGTGACGATTTTCGACTTCAATCCCTTTTCCGGGCTTCTTGTGCCATGCCTCAGCCTCACAAGTGGTGCCAAGTTGGCATCTACGATTCATTTTCCAACACTTCTCGGATGCACGATTCCAAACGTGGGGAGTCTCTCCGTCGTACTGTACATATGGTGTACAAGGTTAAGATACTTTCTTCTTGCCTGCAGTCCCCCTTGTCTACCACCCGCGGGCTTCGTAATCGGCCAGCGTATCCTTGGTGGTCTCCGCGATAGTCCGATATTTTAAACCAAGAATGCGACCCGCTTTGGCCGCATCATAGATCATCAGGTGCTTTGCAGTCTTGCCCGCACCTCGGACGCCGACCGGAAGGGTGGTCGTGAGCCTTGGTGGTGGACTCACGTCGTTGGCGGCATCGACTGAAAGAAAAAAACGCATCGCAGATACATCAGTTCAATATTCGTCTCTTTTTTTCAAAGCTTTTGGATGTATGTTTTTGTACTCACTGAAGTCTTGCCATTTCCAGACTCCTATGGATCGTTCGTCAGTCAATGGACTGTTTCCTTAAGCCAAAACCAGCACGTGGGCTTACCAGCACTGAGAATGATGCGCTCGCCACCCGCAGCTTCCTTCTCGAGAGCGAGGGCATGCGCCTCGGCGAGATCACGTACGTCGATCCAGCAAGTTCCTGTGTTGGCAAGGAAGTCGTTTCCTGCCGCATTGGCCTTGGCACTGTCGGCGACGTAGTTGTAGAATGATGCTGCGGAGGTGTTGAGAGAAGCGGACGTGGTGACTTCATGGATGGTTGGCTATCATGGCGAAAAAGTCAGGTTAGGAACCTCTGATTCACAGTACACAAATCCTGAATATTTACCCCGAAGACCTGAGAATAGGATGGTCAGTCTTGTAATGGACGGAGTCGTACAAAGCTTAAACTCACGAATGGTGGGTTGAGTACGACCAAATCCCAATTAATGCGAGACTTGTTTTCTGCGCTATTCACAAATTCCCAAGCAGCTGCGTGGATCGCCGGTCAACCAGAAACCAAAAGAAGATATACCGCTTACATCTTTCTGCGAGTGTCTTCGATGCTCGGTATTTCATCATGTTGGGGGCTTCGTTCTTCCTCCCTTCGTCCTCGTATTTCTTAAGAACCTCGAGAGACTGGTTGTTCCAGTCCGCCTCTGTGAACGTAATAGGATTTGGATCATCGCGATGAACGGCCGCTCCGGAAGAAGTGACCACGACGCGTTTGACCTTGGTTGATCTGTTTCATTGAGAATGGTCGTTCTTCGATCTGGCTGCTAAATGACGAGTTCGACAGACGTACCCGTCCTTGAGAATGCTCTTGAGTATTCCAACCGTACCGTTGACGGCTGGCTTGATCAATTCTAAGAAGCTGGTTAGTAGGATGTTTTACTAGGGCCTCTTGGCGACTCACCATCAGGGTCGGCTGCATTCAAGTGGAAAGGCGACGCTGTGTGTTCGATGGCATCCACGCCTTTGACTGCCTCGTCGAATGCCCCATCCTAACCAACAGATCGCGAAATGATAAGCATAACACGGCGCGACGCATGGCATCCCGACTTCCGAGACGGTCTCGATGTGCTACGACCGTCTCGGACCTCGTTCAAGCTTACCTTGGCGATATCCTCTACGATGACAATTTCGAATTGGTCACCATAGGAAGCAAACGCCTTCTTGAGGAAATCACCCTTGGCGACAGACCTTGCCGTTCCGCGGACGGCATACCCTCTGTCGAGGAGGTTCTGCACGACCCACGCGGCAATGTACCCCGTCGCGCCCGATACGAGCACTTTGGCAGGTGGTTGAATGGCAGGCATCGTTCGGTACCAGTATACTAGTAAAGTGAGTCTGGAGGGGAGAGGCTTCGGGCGTTGCGATAACACTTTGTGACTTTGTGGTCCCGCTCCCACTAGTGTATTTATACTACCTCGGTAGATCAATCTACAGCCTGAGGCTGCGGTGTCGGGCATCATTTATACCATTATGTAATAGTTAGGCGAGAGTCTTGGTCAGACTCTGACCAAGATTGCCGACTCTGACCAAGACTGCTATCCGACCGCGGCGTGAGAGTCAGAAGGTGGTGAGTTCGATCAACCACATATTACTATCTGATCAATGGGCACCTCTCCATCGCCCTGTCTGTTTATATCTTTGCTCGTATACATTTTGCTGCTCGCTGTGCGTTCAAGCACTCTCAGCCGAACCATGTTTGACGCGTACGAATCGAACTTGCTTTTCATGGATGAACACAAATCCAAACATGGGTCTCCCCAGTGCCCACCGCGTCGTTCACTTGATCGGTAGTGAGTGAGTAAAATATATTTGTGAGGTTAAACTTTCTGTTCTGTTCGAGCCCTCTTAAAAGGTGGCGCGAGTTGGTACTCGCCTCTCACTCACTTTTGTCCCCTCTTTGCGCAGTATAGATCGTATTCTTCCTTTGCTTCGCATCAACTCAAGCATTCCTACGTAGCAAAGTTCTTCGTGGTTTTAAAAATTTCCAGGAGAGTACGGGAGCTCAGGCTCCACACCCCGCTGCATTGAAGGGAACCCAGATCCAGAGGCGTGCAACTGGTGTTGATGCCTTGATTAACAATAACAGCCAGCTCTGGTACGGCGCTGTTTCGGTTGGTACTCCTCCCAACACCTTCACTGGCAAGCTTTCTGCACTTTTAACGAACGCACAACTCATGCTTTCTGACAGTGGACTTCGACACAGGCTCGAGGTATGTTTTTGTAGTCAGGTAGTAGCAGACTGGCTAAGCTGGGTTTCAGTGATCTTCTCATCCCTTGGGTCGGACTTTCAGCATTTCGTATAAAGACGAATCTGCTATCTCAGGCGAACTGTACTCCGATACGGTTTCAGTCTCCGGACTTACGGTATGCTCGGTTTTTATTCTCGACTTTAGGTGTCTGAGCGCTGGGCAGGCGGAAAAGCAGACCCTCGGCGTTGCCGCAGAATACTCTTCTAGCCTCGCAGTAGATCAATTCCCTTCTGACGGTCTGATGGGAATGGCCTTACAGTCTATCTCTGCTTACAATATGCCTCCCGTCTTTCAGAGTCTTGTCTCCCAGGATCAGACGGATGAGCCAGTGTTTTATTTCAAACTTGCGCCTCTGTATCGGAGTTGTATCAGTTGTATCTTGGTGGTGCGAACTCGGAATCGTACATTGGCGATTGCACCTATGCCCCTGTTACGAATCCAGTGAGTATTGGATTAGGTGTGTTCTCGAGCATCACTGACATTGATCGCTCAGGGTTTCTGGGAAGTCAACATGGCTAGCGTTGAGGGTAATGGGCGGACAATTCTGAGCAACATCGATTTTCTCATTGACACCGGCACCACCCTCGTTCTTGGTGACCCCTCGCAAGTTGCATCCCTCTACATTGCACTTGGTGGCACTGATGCATCGAGCACGGTCGGACCGGGTTATTACACTTGTATGTCTGTAGTGACTTCATTTCCGTCACCTCAGTGACACTTCGCAATTCCCTGCGATTCGTTCCCTGACATCAGCTTCACCTTTGGGGACACATCGTTTCCTATCTCCAAAGAGACCCTCAACGTTGGACAGGTCTCTTCCGGTTCGAAGGACTGTGTTAGTTGCATTGTTGGCCAGGACACAGGTTCTTGTAAGTGTCTCATTCATGATGCCTCAATTCGCTGCGCGTACATGCAGTGCTATCCGCTGACACCATGCTCACTGTTCTTTCTTTTCCGCTTTGTTGAAACAGCATCCTGGATCGTCGGGGATGTGTTCCTCCAAAACGTCTACACAGTGTTCGATTTCGGTCATTTGCAGGTTGGATTCGCTCAGCTTGCTTGAGAACTCCTGCAAAATTGGTTTCGTCGGAAACTGGACGTGACGTACCTATGATAGTGCTTTCTCCACGTCTGGTAATATGAATGTTTGGACTGCTTCAACTTGTCGAGATATGTCTGTTTCTTGTTTACCTGCATATCACGTTGTGGATATTAGATCAGTCTGGTGACCAGCCCATCTAAAAGAGGTCGCACAAGGCAAACCATCTATCAACGATTTGCAGCTCCTTTTCATGGATGGACACAAATCCGAGGATGGGTCTCCCCACCATGCTGTTCGCTTGGTCAACACTGTAACGGCCAGACTTGACGCATTCTCTTACATGTGGCCCATCCTACAGTGCCTACCATCCGCGGGTATCATGATCGCCGGAAAACGTCACCGCGATCGATGGAAGGACGACTATCCTCATCCGACTCTTTGATCTTTCTAGGGCAGACTAACGATCGATCGGTATTCGTTCCGAGAATGCGATTGGCTTTCGACGGATCAAGTGCTTGCTAGTCTTACCCATCCCTCGGATGCTGGTCGCCAGGAACACCGAAAGTTTCAACGATAGATTCATGTCGTTGACGGCACCAAACAAAAAAGAGCTCGTTCTCCATCCCTCTCGAACGGGGCTTGGTGCTCACTCAGTCTTGCAGCCCCCCACAGCTTTGAAGATACTCGCGGGATGATCGATCGTCCGTCAATCAACGGACCATTTCATGTAAACCAAATTTAAGCTCACAGGACAACCGGACTCGCCGCTGCCGTCCCAGCTTCCTTCCCGAGGGCAACTTGGGGCGTGTGCATCGGCAAAGTCACGTACGTCGATCCAGCAAGTATTCGTGTTGGTAAGGAAGTCGTTTCCCGAGTTGGCCTTGGAACCGTAGTCGTAGAACTTTGCGGAGGTATGGAGAGAAGTGGCAGGCGTGGTGACCTCGTGGATTACCGGCTACCACGTGGCAAGAGGGGTGTTAGATGGTTCGGAGCATCATGGTTTACCGCTAATAGTAGACTTATCAGTCTTCCACACAGATCAAGGAAACGGAAACTTGGGAATGGCGGGTTGAGTTCCACCAAAATCTCAGTTGATGCGACCGTAGCAAGTTTTCCGAGTTACGAATCACCACCGTGAGGGGTCACTCAGCCGGAAGGCAAAAAACGAAGACTCCAAGCATCAACAATGCAGTACGTGATCTGTATTACATGCCAAAGTAGAAAGACAGTCACACCGGTTCCGTTAGATGGTGCGCCAACTCACGACCCTTGCTTCCTCGTCTGTTCCCCTCGATGCATGAAATTCCAGCAGAGATTCCCAGGTTCAACGCCTACTAAGTATCCCCTGCACTTCCTCCCTCCCCACTCGCACAGCACACGCACGCTCCCCACCTTGCTTATCACATACTTGACGTTTTGGGCCGTTAAATTATGCCCGGTATACACTGCAAGAGTTCTTCCGCGGCCGCGTTCACACCCGCACCCGCATGTGGATCCTCTTCCGACGGCCCCGATCGCGATGGCTCGAGAAGGGTCAGGTTCGGCATTGTTCGCTTTGAGGTTGTCGAAGATGTCTGTCGTTGCGCAAGCAGAGGACGACTCAGTGACCAGATGATGCGTACACGAGGAAAGTGGAGGACATTGATCAGGCAGTACTGTATAAGGAGCACCAAGTGCGCGATCCTGTTTTCGATTGATCGAATGACAAGCGCACAAACTCCTCGGAGACTCTCCTTCTCGACACCGTTATACGCCACGGCCAGATAACAGTATGTCATTCTTCCTCGCTGGGATGTGGCGGTGAACAATTGATGTCTTGGCAGCCAGCAGATCAGCAGCACCCGAACCGAACCAGACATACCTTCGGAAACCTCCGGAGACTAGGGGTCCGCGATACAATTCGCGATGGAAAAACTCGGGTCTTACTGCCAAACGTGGGGTGGCAGTGTGCGATAACTGTAAACCAGCCCCTTTGCAGCCCCTCGTGATAGTTGCCCCTGAGTTGCCAGTGGTTCCCTCGGGGTTCTACCGTGACGCCGTACACCATTCAAGGCTTTGTATAGTATAAGTTAAGCGCAAGCCCATTCTCTCTCTAGAATTCTCATTCTTCCTTTCCCACTCGTCGCGCGTTCTCTCTCAGCGCGGTCGGTCCTCTCCTCGCTTTCTCGCACGCACGCACCTCCCGAATCATCTTCGCAAAGTCACACAGCGTTATCGCAACGCCCGAAGCCTCTCCTCTCAAGACTCACTTTACCTATCCTGGTACCGAACAATGCCTGCCGTTCGACCGCCTGCCAAAGTGCTCGTATCGGGCGCAACGGGGTACATTGCCACGTGGGTCGTGCAGAACCTCCTCGAGAGAGGGTATGCCGTCCGCGGAACGGCAAGGTCTGTCGCCAAGGGTGATTTCCTCAAGAAGGCGTTTGCTTCCTATGGTGACCGATTCGAAATTGTCGTCGTAGAGGATATCGCCAAAGTAAGCTTGAGCGAGGCCCGAGACGGTCATTCATGCCACATAGTACATCGAGACCGTCTCGGAAGTCGGGATGTCATGCGTTATGGCTGTATTTGCTTATCATTTCGCGGTCTGTTGGTTAGGATGGGGCGTTCGACGAGGCAGTCAAAGGCGTGGATGCTATCGAACACACAGCATCGCCTGCCAACCTGAATGCAGTCGACCCTGATGGTGAGTTTCCAAGTGGCTCTAAAACATCCTGCTAATTAACTGCTTAGAACTGATCAAGCCAGCCGTCAGCGGTACGGTTGGAATACTCAAGAGCATTCTCAAGGACGGGTACGTCTGTCGAACTCGTCATTTAGGAGTCAGATCAAAGTACATCCATTCTCAATGAAACAGATCAACCAAGATCAAACGTGTCGTGATCACTTCTTCCGTAGCGGCCGTTCTCCACGAAGATCCGAATCCTATTACGTTCACAGAGGCGGACTGGAACAACCAGTCTCTTGAGATTCTCAAGAAATACGAGGACGAAGGGAGGAAGAATGAAGCCCCCAACATTACGAAATACCGAGCATCGAAGACACTCGCAGAAAGATGTAAGCCACATATCTTCTTTGGTTTCTTGTTGACCGGCGATCCACGCAGCTGCCTGGGAATTTGTAAATAGCCCAGAAAACAAGTCTCGCATTAATTGGGATTTGGTCGTACTCAACCCACCATTCGTGAGTTTAAGCTTTGTACGACTCTGTGCTTTACAAGACCGACCATTTTATTCTCAGGCCTACGGGGTAAATATTCAGGATTTGTGTACTGTGGGCCAGAGGTTTCTGACCTGACTCTTCCACCGTGATAGCCAGCCATCCATGAAGTTACCACGCCCGCTTCTCTCAGCAGCACCGCAGGAGTATTCTACAACTATGTTGCCGACAGTGCCAAGGCCAATGCGGCAGGAAACGACTTCCTTGCCAACACAGGTATTTGCTGGATCGACGTACGTGACCTTGCCGAGGCGCATGCCCTCGCTCTCGAGAAGGAAGCTGCTGGTGGTGAGCGCATCATCGTCAGTGCTGGTAAGTACACGTGTTGCCTCGTTTGGTTTTGGCTCAAGGACTCCATTGACTGACGGACACCTCCTACAACTACTTATAGGACTCTGGAAATGGCAAGACTTCAGTGAGTACAAAAACATCCAAACACTTTGACAAAGAAGACGTATATTGAACTGATGTATCTGCCCTGCGTTTCTTCCTTCAGTCGATGCCGCCAACGACTTGAGTCCACCACCAAGGCTCACGACCACCCTGCCGGTCGGCGTCCGAGGTGCCGGCAAGACTGCGAAGCACTTGGTCATCCTCGATACGGCCAAAGCCGATCGGATTCTTGGTTTGAAATATCGGACTATCGCGGAGACGACAAAGGATACGCTGGCCGATTACGAAGCCCGCGGGTGGTAGAGAAGGGGGACTAATCAATATGTAAATCTTAACCTTGTACACTACATGTACGGCACGCCAGGGAGACACGTTTTGATTTGTGCATCCGCGCGAGAAGATGTTGGAAAGTGAATCGTGGATGCGTGGGGGCTAACTACGGCACCGGGCTGAAGTATGACACAAGAAGCCTGGAAAAGGGACTGAGCCCGAAATTTACGAGTCTGATTCACTGGCCGTCTCTCGTCTCCGCGACCGATAGAAGGAAGACTGTCTCCGTTCGACTCTTTGGTCCGCCTGGGGGGACTGACGATGTGTATTTCGTTCCGAGAATGCGATCGGCTTTCGACGAATCAAGTACTGTACTTGCTTTGCAGTCTTACCCGTTCCTCGGATGCTGACCGCGAGGAACGTCAAGAGTTTCGTGTCGTTGGCGGCATCGACCAAACAAGAGCGCGTGGTATGTCACCCGCGTCAGTTTGAAATTCGTTCTCAACCCCTCCCGAAAGGGGCTCGGTGCTCACTCAAGTCTTGCAGCCCCCCCGCCCCAGCTCTGAAGACAATCGCGGGATGATCGATCGATCGTCAGTTAACGGTCCGTTTCTTGTAAACCAAATTCAAGCTCACAGGATGAGCGGACTCACCACTGCCATTGCTGATGCACCCCAGCTTCCTTCCCGAGGGCAACTTGGGGCGTGTGCCATCGGCGAAGTCACGTACGTCGATCCAGCAAGTATTCGTATTGGCAAGGAAGTCGTCGCCCGCGTTGACGATGGAACCTTAGTCGTAGAAGTTGGCGGGAGCATGAAGAGAAGTGGCAGGCGTGGTGACCTCGTGGATTACTGGCTACCACGTGGCAAGAGGCATGTTAGAAGCGTCTGGTCCAGAGTATAAAATTTGGAGCATCATGATTTATTTACCGCCAATAGTAGGCTGATCAACGAAACGGGAACTTGGGAATGGCGGGTTGAGTACCACCAAATCTCAGTTGATGCGACCAGCAGCAACAATGCAGGATAGGGTACGTGATCTGTATGATTACATGTCAAAGTAGAAAGACGCCAGGAAGTTTGGAGAAAGACAGTTACACCAGGTTCCGTTAGCACCTCAACTCCCGATGGTGCGCCGACTCACGACCCTTGCCCAGTCCGCCTAGTCTGTTCCCCTCGATGCATGAAATTCCAGCAGAGATTCCCAGGTTCAACGCCCAGTATCCCCTGTACCTCCTCCCTCCCCAACTCGCACAGCTCACGCACGCTCCCCACCTTGCTCATCACATACTTGATGTTTTTGGCCGTGACGCCTGGTATACACCGCAAGAGTTCTTCCGCGGCTGCGTTCACACCCGCACCCGCGTCTGGATCCTCTTCGGCCCCGATCGCGATGGCCCGAGAAGGGTCAGGCTCGGCATTGTTCGCTTTGAGGTCGCTGAAGATGTCTGTCGTTGCGTAAGCAGAGGACGACCAGATGATGCGTACACGAGGAAAGTGGAGCGTAAGCAAGACGAGTTTAGACTGGATCGAGGGCGGCGCTCGGTCAGACTCGATAGATGTACCGGCCTTCTTTGGAGGGTGCTTTGCTGAGGGTTTAGCATATGCCTTGGTTGTCTCTGAGACGGCCTGTATGTAATGGTTGGTTCGCGCAGGTAGGCACAGATGGAAACAACAAACCTCGAGCGAAAAGGCTTTGTTTTCTTCAAACTCGATGAGCAGCACGGGCTGCTTGTAGTGCACTGACATGAGTTCACACTGCGTATACCTTGTGTAGAGGTTGGGTTAGGGGGTGTGCAGATGAAGTAGAGCAACAACTAACAACCGCCCACTATTGAAACTCGAAACCAAGTCCGGTATGCTCTTCCGTTCAACACAGATATCCGGCGTAAGAACGTAATCGCCAACGGTCAGCGTCGCAGGGATAACCAAGAGACCCGACGCGTGCAGTAACGAAGGAAGGGTCGACCGGAACTCACGCATGTCGACGATAACCTAAACGCCCATCAACTTCAGGGTGATTGTGAAGAACGGTGCCAACAAACCTGGGAGGCTTGTGTACTCAACTCCTTTCGCCCACCTGCCAGACGCGAACTGATCGATTTGATTATCTGTTCTCCGGTTTTACTCCCAAGCCTTTTGTCTTCGTAGATCGGAAGCAGCATCGACTACATTAGAAGAGTGAGTGAGTGATCCGTATTATAAACGAAGAAAATACACGCACACCGCGCTCTTTGATGAGGCGTTCGAAGGACTCCTTTTCACGCCTGAGTCCTGCTAGATACTTGTGCTCCTCGCAGCTCAGCTGATACACCATAAAGTAGACTCTCACACCCAGACCAGGGTTCGAATTGCGGTACACTTCGATACGACGCACAAACTCGAGGCTAGGCTCGAACATCACGATGAACTTGGGTTGTATCTCTGCCAAGACCTGGTCATCTGTGTCATCGGAGTAGGCGCGTACAACCACTGTCTGTTGAGGTGGAAGTATACCATATTGCATGTCGAAGTCGGCGTCGAATTGACTGGCGAGAATCCCTTCGAGCAGTTCCATGTCCCCTTCAGGCACTATGAGGTCGTGCATGGATGTACTCTGTGATGCAAGGCTGGATGAACACATATACTGAGATACAAATATTTGCGGCAAAACAGGAAAGAAATCTTACAATGTTGCAATTTCTTCACCGTCGTCCAACACGATTACCTCCTCAGGTTTTGGACCCTCCTTGTGTTTACCCAATGTCGTGGACGATGGGACACCACCACGAATTCTTCGTCGATTGGCACTCCTCGCTGTCCTCTCTTTGTCCTTCCTCTGCAACCCCTCGCTCACCCCTGCAGAATCAGTACTACTAGATGTTTGAGGTGCAGGTTTCTCGGTTTGCGCCGGTGTCCCGCTCTTGCCGTTCTTCTGGCTCGCGAGTCTACCTTCCCAGTAGAGGTAACGGCGTAGCTTCGATTCCATCATCTTCCTCCCCCGTTCACCTTTCGGCGCATCGACATTCATCTCTGACAGAAACTCACTGACCAGGGTAGAGGATTGAGGGGAGGATGCCATAACCAAAATAGTATCCGAACCACGACCGTCTGAAAGGGTTCGTGTCACCATCTCGGTGGTCAGGCATAGGGGAAGGCTCACACGATGAAAGTGACTCTTGCCTCATGATCTCTTCTTCAATCTCGTGCAGTACGTCTGCAAGTAGATCCCATTTCGGGAGTTCCTCGAGAACGGGGTCCATGCCATCAGGTATCCAGGGCTTTGGGGGTCTCGCTGCTGGTCGTCTTCCGCGTCCTTGTATGTCGTCCAACGCGTCCCATGCGTCTTCGTCATCAACAAGGTCGATCGCGGCCGATGGGCGATCAACGTTGGTTCTCGAAAGGGTGTAACATCGTCGTTTTGCAGTCTGAAAGATGGTGTTGGCGGCGTCTGTAAGCATCCATGGGGATTGATTTTGTCGCGCAGTGCCCGCTGCAGTAGTTGTGTTAGAGGCTACCAGCGTCTCGAGGTATGCGTGGAACCCGAGAGCGTCGTAGGATAGCAGGTAGCTATATTGAGATGCAATCAACGACGGATAGGCTCAGAACATGGTATTACCCACGTTAAGAGCCGTCTGAGTGTCGCAAGATCGCTAACCAACTGCTTTGTCTTGGGTCCTACCTTGTGCCACACAGGATCAAGCTGTCTCCGCACTACCGCATCAAATGACTTGAAGTAAGCACTTTCGATAGTAAGGTCGTCGAGGTCGAGCTAACGTACGGCATCAGCGTCGTCGGAATGCGATGCAACATGTGATCCCACAGAGGTATTCGAGCGCTTTAGCTCGGAGAGTGTTATAGTCATACACTGTACTATCGCATGGTGAATGGTTGACATGTTCTCCGTCAAGTGTTGATACAACTCGACAACGTCGGCTTTGCGATTCTCGAGCGTATCCCTGATGGACTGATGAAATCTAATAGTCTAAAATCAGACGGTGAGGCTCTTCTCGTTGGGTGACTGACCGTGGATAAATGTGAACGGTCCGCAACTGGAGTTCTTTCATGATATTTTTCAGGGGTGACATTCCACTAGTGATGAATTCAGGCTGGTCGGAGAATGCCTTGAGGAAGCCAGTGATATTCTTTTCGCGATACAGTCGAACGATAAACGCTTCCAATGCAAGCGCCGTCACTCTGAAGAAGCGCATTCATAGTTACGCTGCTTGACACGAATGAGAGCCTACCTTTCGGCGCGCAAGACAATGATACCGGTAATGAGTTCGGTGGGTATGTCAGACTGCAACATATCGACGACCAATATCCGAGACGTCACTGAAATAAGGCCGCCCTTCTTGTATAGATCCTGTCTTGACGGATGTAAACACCTTACATCCCCGGAGGATTGATGAGAGAGGGACAGACCTATCTCGTTTACCCATTTCATAACCAACGATACGCAAGCCGGGCTTTCGACAGCCCATAATACCGAGCTCCTCGCCGATAGCGACCTCTTCTTCTGGCGTGGCATTCACGAGGAGAACCAAGTTCTGTGGAGTGTCGTAAATCTTCATGAGCGTACATATTATTCGCCGTAGCCCAAGACCGCGGGCGAGGATGAGCAGGTCGCTCATGGACGGGTCGTGGATCTCTTCCAAGATTTCCTTGTGAAATGCGAGCAGTGGAGCTGCCATGTTGTGTGTTTCAAATATCTGCGTAGTCACGGAAGTTAACTGGCTGGAATGGCTCAGACTACAACTTGCTGCGAAGTTGAATCGTTAATCAACTGTCAATTTGTACAAGTTGAAGCAAAGTTATGTCGGCGACAAGCCTGAGTTGGCACTGAGGCTTTACATAAGTGGACTGTGATTCAGAAGCCCCTGAACTTGAAGAACGCGCACAAATGCACGCGGCATTTCTCTCGCCCAATTACATTTGAAGAGGTACGCTTCAATGAGAAAATTACGCTCGAGTAGTAATTAATACTCAGTAGGCTCGGGCCAGTGTTGCAAACATTTTTGTTGAGAGTGAGCTCACTTTGCTTTTGAAGTTGCTGAGTCAGCAACCTCATATACTCCAACTCGGCTCACTTTCAATATCCATCCTTTGGTCCTCGACAAGCGGCGACTACCATACCCCGGAACGACCGTTCAAAAATGCGTACGAACCACTACGACATCCTCATCGTCGGTGCTGGCGTCGCAGGCTCAGCACTCGCTCATGCCCTCTCTACTATAACTTCAAAATCACGCGGTTCTCCCATTCGTGTCGCACTATTGGAACGCTCCCTTTCCGAACCGGACCGTATAGTCGGCGAGTTGTTGCAACCTGCTGGTGTCGCTGCTCTACAGAAACTTGGCATGGAGGCCGCCTTGGAGGAGATTGATTCTATTCCGGAGCACGGTTATTGCGTCGTACATTCGGGTCATCTCGTTCACATTCCTTATCCAGATGACCGACAGGGTCGCAGTTTTCACCATGGCAGGTTTATCATGCGCTTGAGAGAGTATGCCAAGCGTGCACCAGGCGTAGACGTGATCGAAGCTACGGTGAACGAACTCATAGAATGCGAATACTCCAAACGAGTGCTGGGTGTTCGTGCCACGCGTTCATCTTCTGGCGGAGGTGACTCTAGGGAGGGAAAGGAACCATTTTTTGCGGATTTGGTCGTCATCGCGGATGGATGCTTCTCGAACTTTAGAAATGCAGTCATGGGCAAGTCTGCCCGTCAGTCGTCGACACGAAGCTCTTTCGTAGGTGCTATACTCAAGAATGCACGACTACCAATACCTCAACATGGCACTGTTGCTCTCGTCAAAGGACACGGACCAGTCCTCTTGTACCAGATATCAGAACACGATACCCGCATGCTGGTAGATGTAAAACATCCACTTCCGACAGACCTCAAGGCGAGGAATTCATCTCTTGCGTGGTGCTTTCCACTGACGTATCTTTTAGGGACATATCCTTACAAATGTCCTTCCTCAGCTCCCCGCATCCCTACATATTGCTATCCATGAAGCACTAGACAGAGATCGCTTGCGCCGCATGCCAAATTTATTCCTATCTTCTGTAGAACAAGGCGGAAAATCCACTAAAGAAGGCGTTTTCCTTCTCGGCGATTCCTGGAATATGCGGCATCCCCTTACAGGTGGCGGAATGACCGTTGCTTTAAACGACGTAGTTCTATTGGCGCAGATGCTAGGCAAGGTCGGAAATTACAGCGATTGGGACCAGATCTCTGACATGCTTGCTCGCTGGCACTGGGCACGCAAACCGTTGGCATCAACGATAAACATCCTCAGTGTCGCATTGTACGACCTCTTTGGCGCAGATGGTATGTACTCTCATGGTAATTCTGTGACATTGAGACGCATTGTAGCATAGATGAATGCCTTGTGGTGCTTCAAAATGGCTGCTTCAAATACTTTGAATGTGGCGGCGAATGTATCCGTGGTCCCGTATCCCTTCTCTCTGGGTAAGTTATCTAACTTCTATCTGGAAATCGACTTCATACTGATCGTTTATAGCATTGCTCCTTCTCCCGCGTTACTATTCTACCACTTCTACAGAGTGGCGTTTTACTCGATATGGGTCATGTTTACTCACCCTCGACCCGTCGACAACCTGAAGAGCGAAGCTAAGCCTACGCTTGCCGTCCCACCTGTATGGGAGTATCCCTTCCTCTTGATCAAGAGTGTGAAAGTGGTCTGTTGTCTAACATTTTGATCCTTGGCCAGTTTGTTTGGCTGACGTGGAATTTACCTCCAGTTTTGGACAGCGTGTATTGTGTTTAGCCCTTTGCTCTGGTCAGAGATGCGGTGGTGGTGATGATGATGATGATCGGATGGGCTATTCATAGAATTTCCGCCTCGTTTTCCTTTGTTTATAATAGATTATAATTATACCTGGTAATTTCATGGTTCAGCCGGTGGGCTTAGTCGGTAGAGACATTCAAGTTGGATTCCCGCTTCAAACCAGCGAGTGGACTCTATGATAGCCAAGAACAGTGTCGTTATGTGTAAATAAGTATACAAGGCCATCTTCATGGCGCAGCCCGCTATGTACGGTCCGCGAATGGCGTCGGTGTGGCTTCGATGTTGCAGCATGCCTGGTAATGCACGGTGTACACGGAAAATGCGAAAATTGCACACTGAAGGTGGAATTTACTAGGAGGATAGGTACGGTTATATGCAGGCGAGAGATAAAGGATCGGTGGACACTATATGTACAGAAAATTTTGTTCGAACTTAGGATGCTTCACTGTCATGGTATCTCATCTGACAGGACCAAGATCTACGTTCGATAAGTTAAATGGCAAAATGTTATATGCATCATACTACTTACACTTGGATTAGCTGTTGGAAAAACGTCAATGCATCGGCGTCGAGCGCAGTGCTGACCATAGTACAAAATATATTTTGTAATATTTGTAATATTACCATTTAATATGATTACATTACTGGTTGGTCGTACTCAAGCAGTGGCCGAATACCAATAATTAAATACGGGTTACATTAGATTACATTAGACTACGTGCTATGTATTTGATTGTATTATGAATATGGATAAGTGGCGTGGGATCAACTGTACAGTTCATCACTGCAGATAGCGGGCATTCTTGGTTCTGCGATCTCGATCCACCCTGAATCCCCGATGCCCAGTGATTCACATGAGTGGCTCACACAGCTCCTTACAGCACTATCTCATTACATCAAGCAGCTTCCGAAATCACTTCCCGAGGGTGATGAGAGTGGTCCAATAGCAATCCACCTTTCTGACCATTCAGTTGATGACGAGGAAGGTCCCTTTTTCTCATTCAATAGATCCTGGGAACGTGCCTTCCAGCAAGTGGACCAAAAGAAGATTGTGGTACGAGGCAAATATGGCCTGGAGATGGTCCATAGTTTTTGTGTTTACTATGCACAAATTCCTGGAATTGCTGACAACAATGGTCTTGAACTGATGATTGTGCGTGTGCAATCCTTAATGGCCCTGATTGAACAAGTGTAGGTTCTGAATCTTCACTCGGGCTGCCTATGTATTAATATAAAGTGTTCCCAGCTTAATACCACTAGGTTTGGCTGATCCAACTCCATCCAAGTCAGTAAATGCACAGCCGTCATCGAAACAAAAGGGGAAACAAAAGCTGATCAATCCAACCCCTAAGTCTGTACCTACTGCGATGGGAAGCAAAACAGGGCTAAAGCTTATAATTAAAAAGCGCCCACAGAATGACAATAATGGTATTTATTCAATATTCAATATTATCTACTACTCTACTAACTAGAGTCATAGATAGAAAAAAAAAACACAGGTATGTAAAATATATTTACACCCCCGATACATTGTGATTGTTGTTAGGATGAGCACATGGATGCAGATTCTGATGTCGAGGCAGACACTGTGGCCGAGATCAAGTTAGGCTGAGATGCAAAGAAAGCAAAGTGGGCATTCTCCCAATATGTAGTTTTATGACTTGGTGCGCAAGGGCGCTGCATCGACTTAATTCGAGTTCCCTGAGACAGCGTGAGCAATTCCCTGGGTGGATACAGCATTTTCACCACTTTTCAGGTTAACAACCCAGCCGTCATGGTACTGTCAAATAGTACACAAGCCTCATATGTACATATACCAAGAAAGTGGTCGTCTAAGCGTACGCATGTCTCACGAAAAAAATATGAACAGTCAAACTTGAAGCGTCATTGTTATCGCTACTCAGTGTCTTAAACCGCATTGCACCAAGTTAGGTCTAATAAACTGAATGCTGGCATCCAATGTTGACATGCGGTGCTTCCTAATGACAATGATGTCAGCGTCCCCCCATTCCAGAAATCGCCCAGTGAATTACCACCCGGAAGGCGATACTACATGCGTTCCTTCTCACAATCAATGAATGCTACTGTTATCATGAAATCTATTCAAATTATATCGCCTGTGTTGGTTGCACACATGTATTGTGTGGCCATGAATGCAAAATCGGTGCGTGTCAACAAGTGCAGACTGACATAACCCCATGGTGACCCGACGATCCTAGCGGGCTATGAAACGACCAGTACTCACTGTAGAGCACAAGCCTAGACAATAGAACAATAGAGATAGAAGTGTACTGTACCACGTGTAGTGGTCAACACGAAGAGTGAGCCTACGTGGAAGTGGCAATGTAAATGGTGTTTGTGCGTTCAAGCAAGTAAATAAAATATTTTGTGAACCATTGATTTATTGGTAGAAAATTTCGCACTTCACCTCGCACCCCCAAATGTATTAATTATGAAGATGAGACCCTTAAGCAACCTCTATCGAGCAACTTTATCGCACACGCAATGGCTTGTCAGGCACTTCCAGAGTCTGAATCCTTTGAATCATGGTGCACAAACTCGACAACATCTCACCATCAGAAATCCAACACCTTGGCTGCTACGAAGGGGATCCATGCTCAGCGGGAGTTGATGCAAAAGTTTAATCAACGTGGTCACGAGAATCCCGCAAAAGAGGTAACCCAAAAAGGATTTCAACAGCAGTTTGTCAAGGCCATCATTGAAGATAACTTACCTTACTTGTTTGGAGAGAAGCCAGGAATCCAAAAGTGCCTTTCGTATATTCTTCCCAAGGGATATCCAATTCCGAAACATCAGACCGTATGACGTGACCTTGACCTTCTTTATAGTGAGATGAATGTTCGTATTTCATCAATGCATTTGGTAAGTTCACATGAAACTGACTAATAGCGTTGTTTGACTGACTTCTTGAAGGGCACTCAAACAACGGAACATTGTGACAAAGATTGGTACGTCAGGTGACATCGTGAACTATGTGTTTCACGCTGGTAGTGTCAGACTCAACTCGACTTCTGATTTCAGGTGCGCACGCAACGGACAACACTGCAAGCAATATTCACATGAATAATGCTATTGTCAGCAAGCTTGCGGCTGTCAAGGGAGTCCATATACATCGCCCGAATATGCAAATCAGCTGTGCAGCTCACATAGTAAACCTGGTTGCCCAGTACAGTGACTCCAAAAAGTGTTACAATAACTAACCTCAAATCAGGGCGCGAAGCGCCGGTTTGAAATTAGTATCTGTGTTTGTATCACCAAACAACAGCAAATAACCTCTTGTATGGTTGAGATCCAGTATCTTACAGCAAAAGTCCAAAAACTGTTACAATGGTGTTCCTGTTTTAAAACTGTTATATCTCGGCGGCCCCTAGGCCAAATCACATGACCCAGGAATCGGTTTGTAGCCAATGGTTTGTACTCTATTTGGTCCCACCAAAGCGAAGTGGGATTCCCACGGGTGGTTGCGGGGCGCTTCGCACCCCGGTTTGAGGTTAGTTATTGTAATGCTTTTTGGAGTCACTGTACATTTGTTGGTCCATAACAAATTGTTTAACTGCTTGGCATACTGATATCACATCAGAGCACTTGGTTACGGACTTGGAACAGCACCTAATCCTGATGCAGAAGATCTATATGAAGCTACACGTCAATTCCCACTCATCTATGTCCCCGAAAGTGACCTGGAAGTGGTCCAAGAGATGCAAAACATGGCAAGAGATATTTCGTCTACCTCAGGCTTGGCGAGCTCGACCCAGAAAACCTGCAATATTCCAGCAGCCCCTACAAACTCTGATAGTGAACAGAGTGATCTAGAGGGCGAAGATTCTGAGTTGGAGTCCAGTAACCAGAGTGCTCCGAGTCAATTAGAGAGCGAATCTGACTTGGCACGTGAGTTCAAGTTGCCATCTGCATCGACTCGCAAACCATCCCAGAAGGCTAAGAAAAAAAGGTTTACTGTCATTGACAAGGTACATTGTCATTTAGTAGCTACTGCTGCTCACACATTCAATGGTGGACTAACTTCCTAGCATCAGCTCCATTCCGTTGTTGTCAACATCCTTTCCTCTGAGGTACGATGAAAGCGCATGCACCGCCTCATCCAGAAGTATTGCGACCCTGAAAACCGCCACCTTGTACCCATACACAGCATGTGCATCAGATGGAACACTACATATGCAGAGATCACGCGAGGGATCAAACTAAAGCCGGTAAGTAAATGCCTTCTCCTCTGAGTCATGTATTGGGAGATCTGATCTACTGCTACTGGCAGGCCATTAATCGTTGGATCGAGCAACTTGGTCAGCATGCCAAGGGAAAACCTAGAAGGGCAGCTTTGCGGAAACAAAGAAAATGGCATCTGGACCCCGGGGATTGGGCTTTTCTTGAGTTTTTGGTGAATGTTCTCGTGGTACGTCACCATGCACTCTCAGGAATCCAAAGACTAATCCTCATTCAGGTTTTCTATACTTCAACACTCCATCTATCAAAGAAGGGTGTTCCAACCATCTGCAAGATGCTTCCATTGTACAAATACATCCAGCAACACCTCAAATATCACCAAGCTCGTGCACACAAGGATTTCAGCTCATATAATCTCGACGGTGCGATTACACTTGCATTGCTCAAGCTCGAACATTACGTGGCAAAGGCTCTCGAGTCTAACTACCCGCTTCTCGGTGCCAGTGAGTCGGATTCAACTTATTTGAGTTATTTCGTCAGACTCGGACTCGTCACTTAAAAACATTTGCTACCTAATCCTACATCCTGCACTCCGCCTCATGTACTTTGAAGACACCACCTGTTACAGACACTACCAATTTTTCCCTTATTTTTCCCTATTTTTCCTGACTCTCTAGAGCGACTTTCGCATTTAACCCCTATCTATTAGCCCCTATCACCCGAGATCACTCAATGCTCAAGTCTGGTCCACAGTCTAGACCCACTCGCCTCATGGGTATCATGTGTATTGCTGTGCGCCTCACCGATCACACATGTCGCGCAGCCCCGCACATGTTCGCCTCATGCACACTGCATACCTCACCTATACCTTGTGGACACCACCTGTTAGCAGCATGTACACCTCACTACCTACTCATGTAGCATAGAAAATCTACTGATCTAGTGTACACTAGTACAAACCCCTATGTAGTATATAAACCCCCAATAGAGCGCCAGAGGACCTCAGTCTTGTCCTCTTGGAGTTTTCCCTTCAACTCTAGAAGCTACTCTTCTCTACTCTATTGTTCTATTGCTTTGGCTTGTGCTCCATTAGTGAGTGCTGGTCGTTTCACCACCCTTCGGCCAGCTGAACTCAACCTACCAGAGCGTGACCGAGTCCTTCTGGAGCATCTGTACACAATATACAACGAAGAGAGTGGGACCGAAGGTTTGAAATCAAACACCGAGCGCCAACTTCCCCAGGCTTCCGGATCTGCAACAAAGTCGGCCACAAAGTTATCGACCGTATTTGCATCACCATCAAAGCAATCTCCCTTCATGGCCACTATCAAGACTCACGGTGCAGCAAACAGCCTGGGCCTCCCAGAACAAAGTCGAAGTCTATTTATGTGGACTGTATCCATATGCAGAGGTAGACGACAATCCGCTCGCCTGGTCGAAGGTGGGTTCATTTTTTCGTGCGGGTCATTATTTGCTCATGTAGCATCTGCTAGCAACACTCGCGCACATTTCCTGTCCTCTCACAGATCGCTCGAGACATCCTGGCCATTCCTGCTGTCAGTGTCTCTGTTGAACGACTCTTCTCGAGCAGCAAGCACACTCTTTCCGAGTCAAGGTCATCCATGACCGCAAAATCCGCTTCCATCACCATCATTTGCAAGGAATGGTTGAAACTGGGGTACGGTGAAGGTATCAACTATTTACAGGGTGTCGCTATTCACGAAGGTTGATTAAATCAAAGTACTTTCGAGTACTTTTAAGTACATCCGATTACATTACATTATCATACTTTCGAGTTCAATATGCTTGGCCAGCGCAGCGATTAGAATACAATACGATATATTCTGCCCCCGGGATTTATTTATTCGTAATTGGCCAGCCCTGGTCGAGCGCCAGGCAATTTTTGATCCGGAAATCACCGGAAAAAAGGGAGGCTAACTTCGACATGAACACATCGTCCCCCAAGCTCGTCATTTTATTCCTCGGCCTCATCCGTCAATGCTGGAACTGGATACAGATCCTGCATCGCCACTCGATAGTAGCCAATCCAATCAAGACTGACCACAAGGTCAACATGCTCACCGCGTTCTTCCAAAGCATCAACCTGCCTGTACGACGGATGAATATCCATCGTGAACAAATACCCATGGTATTCTGCCACCAACATCCCTCGACAGGGATCCAAATATGTGGATACGACTGTCCGAGACAGCGAGGGATCACACTGTACAAGTACTGAAGTACCACAGTAGAAAGTTGGAGTCGCCATTTTAAGTCACCCAACAAGCAAAACAAAGAGAAATCAGAAGAGTGGATCAGCTGCGACCGGCTGACGAGCACGATGGAAAACAGTGGCGGATAAGTGATGCATAGAAGAAGAGTGGACAGCTACGACCGGCTGACAAACACGATAGTGCCAGTGAACACGGCGGCGGACGAGGAATGCGCAGAATTAGAGCCCCTCAGCTTAGTATAACACGCTGCGGGCCACATCCGTGACAACCCCCGATACGGGGAACATAACTGGCATTCACACTGGCATGGCATGGCTACAGGTTAGCTAGGCAGTGCCACAGCTATACCCCCGGGTATCCTGACCAGTACCCATACCTGCCAGTGTGCCCCCACCACGACAGGTTGATACCCAGGGTTGCAGGTGCGGGTTTGAACACAGGTATTGTCTAATTAGTTATTATAAATATACTACTCTACCTGCATGAACCGATCTGGCGTAGATGAGTGACGAATGAGTCGGGAAGCACTAAGGGTGCCAGTCAAGTGCCAGTGCTGTCGAGGACCTAAGGGAGTCCCTGAGGTAGAGTGGACAGTGAGCTACAAGGAAGACTTATCAGCATGCAGAACGACTCAAGGACCCTTTAAAAAACTTACCTGAACCACAGAAACCACCCGATGAGCCTGCGCAACGAGTGTACGAATCCCCGAGCGTCAAGCCCAAGGAGTGACTCACAGTGGGAAAGAGTTGCAAGATATCAAGTTGGACCTACCAAAGGCTGAAGCGGACGTGTCGGCGCCATCGGAGGATGCTAGGATGCGGCCGAAGAAGCTGCGAAACACGTTAGAATGTGTCAGCGAACGATTGGAGCGAAGAGTTGGAGAGGACTCACCAGGGAGGGTTCAGGAAATGCTATAAGATCCGGACGACGAAATGGTCGCATCAGGTGGTGTCCGGAGCATCCAGGGATGTCCTGTAGGTGATCGGAACAATGTTTACGGCGAAACGAATGTGCCGAATTGAGATGAAGAGTTAAAAAATCAGTTGGACCAGTAGCCATTGAAAGGCGTTGAGGGCGACTGGGACCGCCAAACCAATGGAAACAGTGTCGGACACAATTGGAATGAAGGCCGGATGGATGGCGCAACAAGCGGCACACATTGCTAGTCGAAACGACTCAAAACAAGACCGCTAGCTAAGAATGAGACAGGTCAGCATGAACAGCACAAGCGCATGCCGACAGACGTACCTGAGCCATCCAACCCACATACCAGAAACTTTAGATCGCCTCCCGACTATGTGGACCCACCCCGACTCAAGATGAAGTCTAGAAAGGTCAGGATGGGTAGAATGACTTACCAAGTCCTACGATTACGTTGAAGCCGTATCGTGTGTTTCGGACCGTTCAGACTCGGACACCTTGAATATGGACTGTAGAAGCTGCAGGAGCGATTCCGAGGCGCAATACATGAATACAAAGTTGCTGGAGCCGGTTGAGAACGACCGCGTGTGGCGCTTGGACAGTACTGCTGCGAGCCACGACTTGCCAAATTGGGTAACCACTGGAGGCTGTGCACACAAACCCGTGCCACGGGTGTCAGACCTGCACGAGTTACCTGTGCCTGTGGCACATCCTAGAGAAGCATATCAGCGGGAGTACAAGCAGACGCCTCCCCTCAGGCTGGGAGCCCGTTTCGTGAGACAAAACACCAAGGTGGTAAAAGCTTCCTGACAGTACCGAATACGGTAGTGATGTAAATATAAATAAACATAAACGTAAGAACGATTCAGCACTTACTTAAAGACCTACTACCGTATCGGGAATTAGTAAGCGATGGTGGGGCAGTGAAATCTAAAACGTCTCTAACACCCCCTACTTGCGTAGCGGGAATAGACCGACACCGGCCATCTGCCTTGTCCTGTCGCGATGTCTGCCACCCGATGTACACCGTCCCCAGACGCGCTCCTACTACTCAGGAGGCGGTTTGTAAATTATCGCTTGACCGGCTCTACCAGAGCCCCTTACACCCCTACCCCGGAATAGACCGACACCGGCCATCTGCCTTGTCCTGTCGCGACGTCTGCCACCCGATGTACACCGCCCCCAGACGCGCTCCTACTACTCAGGAGGCGGTTTGTAAATTATCACTTGACCGGCTCTACCAGCACAACCGAGGCCAATGGCGAGCTGTGATTGGAAGACGACTGGCCAAAAAGGAAATTAAGGGTCGATTTCTTGGCCAATGGTTTCAAACTGGTAGCATATCAGTTTGAAACCATTTCCAGTTCACCGATGGCCCCGGCATGCAGTGCACTAGTAAGTAACAAAAGGCCAGTGATACCATGTTATGCCAGTGTTGCATAGCCAAGCACTGACTGCCGGCAGCCGCATCAGGTATCGAGAAAATCCTTCTACAGCCGGAATCAACGGTTCTTTCGCAACTGCCAGTGAACGAGGACTCAGATCTGAGTCTCATTGCAAGAGCATAACCATCTAAGCGATCCCAAAAGGCCCATCTTACACGTACAGTATGATTTACTGAATTCTTCTAATGGAAAGTAGTATGTACTTATGTCGCCTCTGCCTTCAAGGGATGATTCTTGATTCTGCGGATTTGAAAGATCCGGAAAGCAATTGGACCGCCACTGACAGCCCTGAATTTGTCTTCCCCTTTTGATCAGTACGAATCATACGCGATCCCAAATGCACTGTACAAAATCAAGCGAACTCACAATTTAACTCGAGATCGGCGGCCAGTCGACCCCTCGCCAGCCTTTAGACTTTTAAAAGGTGGCACGAGTTGGTACCTGCCTCTCACCCACTTTTGTCCCCTCCTTGCGTAGTATAGACAAAGAGTATGCACTTCACTCTCGCGACGTCCATTGTTGCGCTGGTTGTCTTGACTGCAGCTTTGCCGCAGCCTATAGGGCAGAATATTGGTGTGGCCATCCCCATCGCCAAACGCTCGGGATTGACAAATGCCGACAAGAGTGTTAGCACCGAAGCACTCGAGTCTCATGTTACATCAACCAAGGTGTACGTCGTATTCTTCCTTTGCTTCGCAACAAAATTCAACTCAAACATTCCTATGTAGTAAGGTTCTCCGTGGTTTTGAAAAATTCCAGCAGAACATGGGAGCTCCACACCCCGCTGCCTCGAAGGGAACCCAGATTCGGAGGCGTGCGACTGGTGCTGATGCCTTGATTGACGATGACAGTCAGCTCTGGTACGGCGTTATTTCAGTTGGTACTCCTCCCAACACCTTCACTGGCAAGCTTTCTGCACTTTCAATGAACGCACAACTCATGCTTTCTGACAGTGAACTTCGACACAGGCTCGAGGTATGTTTCTGTAGTCGGGTAGCAGTGGACTGGCTAAGCTGGGTTTCAGTGATCTCATCTTGCCAGGGCCTGACTGTACTTCAAACTGTGCCGGCCACACCAGCTACGATCCTAACGCTTCTTCAACTTCTCAAGACTTGGGTCAGACTTTCAATAATACGTATGGAGACGGATCTTCTATGTCAGGCGAACAGTATTCCGATGCGATTGATGTCTCCGGACTCACGGTATGCTCGCTTTTTATTGTTCTCGACACCAGGTGTTTGACGGCAGAGCAGGCGGTTGACCAGACCCTCGGCGTTGCCACGGAATACTCTTCTGGCTTCGCACTAGATCAATTCCCTCCTGACGGTCTGATGGGAATGGCCTTCCAGTCTATCTCTACTTACAATGCGACCCCCGTCTTCCAGAGTCTTGTCAACCAGGATCAGACGGATGCACCAGAGTTTTCATTCAAACTTGCAACCTCTGGATCGGAGTTGTATCTTGGTGGTGCGAACTTGGCATTGTACACTGGCGACTTCTCCTACACCCCTGTTACGAATCAAGTGAGCTGCGGATTAGGCGTGTTCTCGATCGTATCACTGACATTATTTGCTCAGGGTTTCTGGGAAGTCAACATGGATGCCGTTGAGGGTAACGGACAGACAATTCTGAACAACATCGATTCCATCATTGACACCGGCACCACCCTTGTTATTGGCGTCCCCTCACAAGTTGCATCCCTCTACGAAGCGCTTGGTGGCACCGATGCGTCGAGCACGGTTGGATCGGGTTATTACACCTGTACGTCTGCAGTCACTCCATTTCCATCACCTCACTGACACTGCGCAGTTCCATGCGATTCGTTCCCTGAGATTAGCTTCACCTTTGGGGGCACATCGTTCCCTATCTCCAAAGAGACCCTCAACGTTGGACAGGCCTCTTCTGGTTCGAGCGACTGTATTAGTGGCATCGTTGGCCAGGACACAGGTACCTGTAAGTGTCTCATTCATAATGTCTCAATTCGCTGCGCGTTCATGCAGCGCTATGCGTTGACACCATGCTCACTGTTCTTTCTTATTCCGCTTGGTTGAAACAGCATTCTGGATCATCGGGGATGTGTTCCTCCAAAACGTGTACACAAAGTTCGATGTCGGTAATTCGCAGGTTGGGTTCGCTCAGCTTGCTTGAGCGTTCCTGCCAAATTGGCTTCGTCGGAAAGTGGACGTAGTACGTTTTGATTACTATCACCTACCCCATGGATCATCCACTGCTGGGTTCAGACTCCGCCCAGATAAGATATAGACGAATTGATAGAGCTACAAGTGATGTATTATATCTATTTAAAGGGCATTTGCCCTGGATTGTAAGAGCTATTTATCATAATTATTGTGCGAGATGTGATATGGCAGGTGGGGCATCAAAGGAGCGTCATGGGACATATGTAGAGTGTAAGGAACGTGAATTTAAATATGAGATATGGGACCGCTCGACGACGAGGGGAAATCCGGTGCGTGATGGTTCGACGAAGTCGGAGCAAGGGGGGATTTGTCGAGATGGAAGACTGGCAGCACCTTCACTGCCGGCTCTACTGATGGGGGATTGGCCACGGCGGCAGTGCATTTTCTCGAAAGCGGAGTTCGTTCGAGTGGGGCTTCTTTCATCGGCAGCGCGAGGGTACCGCCGGGAACCAGCGAGAGCGATGAGGTTTCGTTTGTAGGATGTGAGCGTCCAGTCGAAGATCTCTTGGTTGATGCAAAGTGCGCGCGGAGTCGCCAGGCTTCTTCTTGGCTGCTTTCTCGAGCTTGGTTTATTCTGGATCCGTGGTAGAAGCTTGCTGTCCTCGACGGCCCGCAATCGCCAGCGACCGCGCCCTGCAACGCGCGACTGTAGTGAATGAACGCGTCTCGCGTGAGGCAGTGGTCACCATATTTGAAATGCTGCTTCGGCAGATGCTCGGTGAGTGACAATTAGCGTGACGAAGGCAACTTCACGATCTCGAGAACTACTGCATTATTGTTGTTCGTTCAACTGAAGCCCTTCAAGTAAGTCTTCCTTACTTGTACTCCTCATAGCTTCCTCTCGCTAGCCTCTTGGAAGTCTACTTGACTTTCATCACCGGCCAGTGGTAATGTCCATGATTAACAGATCACCCAGTAAACAAGGGACGGAAAACAATGATTACATGTCTGCACCACCTTAGTCCAACATAAACTAATTTTCACGTTGGTGAGACGTTACCTTGGTTTAAGTGTGTACAGTCGAACCTCTTATAACCCATACCAGGTATAACCCATACCCCCTCATAACCCATACATTTTTGGGTTTTCCGAGTTCATTTGCAGTGTTTTTTGAACCATAGTCCACAACCCATAACCCATGTAAATTTTCCATGTCATAACCCATAACTGTTGGCAGATACATATATCTCAAAACCCATAACTTATCTGAATTTTCGATGTCATAACCCATATCTGGTGTTGGATATACCCAAACAATGACCAATATTTGTCACAGGATGTTGAAAATTTCTCACCGTACTGACTTCT
>JBBPNP010000113.1:0-68942 GCA_038090955.1 Xerocomellus intermedius
CAGTCGGACTACCACCTGGCCATTGCAGCGCTCGCCGAGTCGCGTCCCCCCCCTGGCCCCCAGCCACCACCACCCCCGCACCCCCCGCAGTGCCCGGCGTGCTGCCATGTCGACCAGGCTGCTGCCCTACACGTTCTCCTCGCTGCCGCGGTCGGCGCTCCTCAAAAACCAGTCCGACGCCGTACCACCGATTGACGAGCTCGAAGCCCTCCATTCCGAGCTCCAGCTTCTCCGGCAAAAGTCGCTCGAGCGCGCCAAGAAGGCGAGTGATGACCTCAAGACGATCGAGGAGTCGATGCGCCGAGCAAAGGAGAAGGCAAAGGGCAAGGCAAAGGCCGTGGACAGGACCAACCGGGAGCGCGGTTGTACGTCTTTCCACCCCGTTCGCGCGCCCATACTCATCCACCCGCCTTATCGGTCCACTCGCATTATATATCTAATCTGGTCAACGGTGGGATTCGCGCGAAAAAATACGGGTCTTGACCATCGCAGTCACACCGCTCCCGGACGCAGATGAACTGGGTTATACCACCACCGCAATTAACGGCTCCGTCAAGCCCCGACCACCCTCATTACCGGCATCAGCCCTCCCATCTCTCAAGGGGTCGCAGGATCCCCGTCGACCGTAAGCACCTCCCTCGCATAGCTCACCCAGCCTCTTATGAACACGCACTCAGACTACCCGCCGACTTGAAACAGAAGAAGAAGAAGCGCAAACGGGAGGACGATAGTGATTTGGAAGGTGTGGCGTAAACCGATTGACCCTCAGAATTAACCCACCAATCCGACAGACACCGTAAAAGCCATCAAGACAGTGCCAACAATTCACGCCCCATCGGCTCCGCCACCCAAACCCAAGCTCATATCAAATCACGCCAAGGCGAGTCTTGTGTGTCCATAGTTGGGGGTAGCACTGACAGAGCGTTAGCCACTACATTTGCCCGATTTCGCCATCCCACCGTCCGTGCAACTCTTCCATGCCCGTCCTCCTATACCCCCAGCGCCTGTCCCGGGACCCAGCCAGCCAATAGATGTGACCGAGGATTTCAGCAAACTGAAGCAACCGTCACAGGTTCCCGTCAACACTTTCTACACGAGCATCGAGCCTTGGATACGAGGCATCAAGGAAGAAGATGTCGGCTTCCTCGAGTTCACCGGAGACGATGTGGAACCGTACATCATGCCCAAGCTTGGACGCCATTATTTGGACGTGTGGGAGGAAATCGATACCGAGCTCTACGGCGCGCCGCTACCCGGTCTTGCACCTCACCGAACCAGCGATGGTCTACCACTGCCAAAATGGGATCCTTCGACTCTCTCGGAACCTGATCTTTCCGTTGAGGAGAGAAGTCATGGCCCACTCACAGAACGGTTGATCAGTGCCCTGCTCCCAATCCAAGATGCTGCCTCGTCATGGAAGGGCGTCAAGGCAGCCGAGGATGCCATGGAGGGGCGACCGGGTGGTACCGGGGCTGCTGCGGCGAGACGAGAGAAGGTGAATGTCGCTGATCTTGAGGACCGAATCCAAGACACGATGCGGTTTCATGGTTTGCTGCGGGAGCCGGTAAATTATATGGATGTACACTCCCTACTTTCCTTTTCTCTGACCCGAGACTCTTCCAGCCCGATTACTCCGCTAGGGTAGATGATCCGATCGCCACGGCGCTCCGTCATGCACAAAGCGAGCTCCGAAAGGTCGTGACCATGAACAAGGTTCGGAAGCAGCGCTTGACAGGCATTGCCAAAGACCGCCTCGGGCATCAAGAGTACTTGGAACTACGAGACACTCTCGATAAGAGCATCGTCGCCCTTTACGGCAAACTCCAGAAAAAGGACGCCCCGAAACTTGGAAAGAAGAAGAAAAAGGGTCCCGAAGTCAACGGAAACGTGAATGGCGGCGGTACTTCTGTCGAATTACCGAAACCGCCGCCCTCCGCGCTTGGTCTTGGCCCCGATGATGATCTTCATTTGGTGATTCCAGATCAGTTGAGGCAATTGGTCGAGACGAGGCGGCAGTGGGTCACGACGGTAGGGGGCATCTTTGACGACAAGGAGCGGACGTGTCCGGGTCGGATCTGGGGTCTCCCTGCGAAGAGCATCTACGAAGGATCGGAGGAGGCCGTGAACCACGACGCACAAAAGTTACTTGAGCTGAACGGTGTCGATGGCGGCTCACGGACTACTCAGAATGCGACACAGGCAGATGAGATGGATGTGGGATGACTGTTTCGCGGCGGATCCATTCGTTATGTTTTTGTCCTTATTAATCTTATATTCTTCATGTTCATCGCTCACCTTCACCTTCACGTGTACTCTGCTTTGCAACACATGCTTGCTCGTTACATTGTACTATCTGCTCGGCTGGTATGGAAAGATGTTTTCCGCCTCGAGCTTAATGACGTAGAAAAACGGAACGGTACCTAAGCGTTTGTTTTATGCTTTTTCGACTTTTTCGGCGAGTCCCCGTCGACTTTACGCTTCTTTGTTTTCGCCGGTTTATCTTTGGGCACCTCAGTAGGCTTATCCCGTGTGGTCTCAATGTCATCCACGTCCATCAACAAGTCCTCCGACCGGGTCTGCTCAGACCGTGCGCCGTAAGGCACGAAAGAATGTTTGAGCACATCCTTGGGATAAGATGGACGGGGAGGATTTTTGTAAACGGCGGGCTGGTGCTCTGGAGACGTCGCTATCGACGGCCTCGCAGAAATAACAATGTGCTGCGATGCATGTTTCGGCGCTGTCAATGGTGCGCATGAGCGAACGGAACGTGGCGAAAAACGACGATGTTCTGTTTACCGACGTATAACTTGCCCTTTTTTCTCTTCCGGGGGAGTAAACAAGAGAGTCCGCGGAGTTCTTCGCCGCCTGCTACTTCTGCGTCTTCGTCGTCGCCGATGGACCAGACGTCGTAGGAGGCGTTCTTTCTTGTTAGACTCCCGATGCGGGCGGTCCGTGATGACGAGGGAGGGTCGATCTCGAGTCCTTGGAGATGTTTCGCTTTGATCTACCCAAGGTCCGTGAACGTCTCAAAAGGTGCGGAGTGTGTGTGACTGCGTACCGAATCTGGAACTCGGATGAGCCAAATTTCAACGTCGTCGTCGTCCTTGATCGCGTCCCACTCGAACGCGCCGACGTCGACGGCGTGGTCGAGCAACACGGCGCCCTCGGGGGGTTCATACGCCCAATGTGGGCCGTCGCCCTCGTTTTTTGGGTCGTCTGTGGTGACGACGACGGCGGGTTTGGATTTTTTTTTCTTGGTTTTCTTGGTCTTTTTGTGGATGATGTGTTGGGTGATGCCGTTCTCGAGATCGGACGACGAGGACATGGCACGCTTCTGCGACGAGTAAAGCCGAAGGCGTTCATGACCCGTTTTGGGTGTTTGGCAAGAGCTTTAGAAATAAACAAATGATGGCGTAATGTCACACTTTTTGCTTCCGTCCGAGAATGATGTCGACCAAAGTAACCCCCGTGTTGACGATAGCTGGCACAGATTCCAGTGGAGGCGCAGGCATCCAGGTGTGTCTGTCGACATGTTCTCCAAGTCCACTACTCAAAGAGTGCCGAAAAAAGGCTGATCTCAGGACGTTCGCAGCGCATGGGTGCTATGGCACCAGCGTTGTGACGGCGATGACGGCCCAGAACACCACTGGCGTTCAGGGTGTACATGGCACGCCGCCTGAATTCGTCGTACAACAGGTCTTGTCTCGTTCGTGTCCCCACCCGAGCTCGTGGCTCAGATATGTTCGCTTAGATCCGGTCTGTCCTCGATGACATCGACGTACGCGCCATCAAGACCGGCATGCTTTTCACTGCCGAGAACACTAGGGCGGTCGCTGCGACCCTCGGAGAATACTTTCAAGCGCACGGACGTATTCCGCTCGTCTGTGATCCCGTGTGTGTGTCGACGTCTGGACATGCCTTGTTGCAATTGGACGCCGTCAACAGCATCATCGAAGAGCTGTTTCCCCTGTCGCAGGTCATCACGCCGAACCAAGCGGAAGCGGAACTTTTGCTCAAAGAACGGTCTCTCCCTTGCGCCATCGCTTCCCTTGACGACATGCTCGTCGCAGCACAGAATCTACTGAGCCTGGGATCCGAAGCTGTGCTGCTCAAGGGTGGCCACATACTCGTTTCGGAAGACGACATTCGGAATGTTCGAGCTCCTGAGGGTGCTACGTTGGACGTCAGGTCTGCGTTCCTCCTGGGAGAAAACACCGAAGTCCTTTCAAAAAATGGCCCGGCGCGGGTCACGGATCTTGTCGTGGACGTGCTCTGTCAACGTGGCGTCAAGACGATCACGCTGTACCCTCGACCGCGGCTGCAATCGAAGAGTACCCATGGGACAGGGTGTACACTGAGTGCGGCGCTCGCGTGTGCCCTCGGGAATGGAATTCCAGGTGATGGGTTTCGTCAACGATGTCTCGAGGATTTCCTTTTCTCATGCGTTGCAGTGGAAGAAGCGGTCGCGCAAGCCACTTCGTTTACGCATCTCGGCATCGAAACCGCGCCGCCCATCGGAAAAGGATACGGCCCTTTGAACCACCTCCACTCGGTATCGAGGCTCGTGGTTCGACCGTAAGCGTGTCGTTTTCACGGGCGTACATGCTCGCTGGAACGTTTTCCGCAGGCGGACTCTCGGACATCCGTTCCCATTAACACACAAGTTTATTCAAAGCACGGCGGACCTATGGAAATCATACGTCCAACATGAATTCGTAGTTCAACTAGGCAAAGGCGAGCTCGACAGATCGTTGTTTATCCATTTTATCAAGTACGCGCATTTTCCTACGTCGTGGGTCGATCCCTGACCTCGTTCAGGCAGGACTATCATTATCTAAAGTATTATTCGAGAGCCTATGCGTAGGTCTTTCTTTCTTTTTTTTTGGATGCTTCGAAGAATCTGGTCGACACGAATGTGTAGGCTATTAGCAACCAAGTCCCACGACTTCGCACCCATCTCCTCCGCTACCAAGGTGATGCTTCACATCTCGGCAGAGATCACCATGCACGTTTCCTATTGCGCTCAATTTGACGTTACCCTGGAAGAACTGGAGACGACGCCCGAGTCCCCGGCAACGATGGCATACGGTGCCTTTCTCCTCGACGTAGGTCTACAAGGTATGTGCCACACGTTCGAACGCGCCTCGCACCGCTTGACGTTCCCAGGTGACACGACCAAACTCTTGATGGCGCTCGCTGCGTGCCTCCTCGGGTACGGCGAGGTCGGTCTCTGGCTTAAAAAAGAAGCTGCAAAGCCGAATTCGTGGGTCAAGTGGCGAGGGAATCCGTATCTGAGGTGGATGGAGGATTATGCTGGCGAGGCGTTTCAGCAAGCGGTCTCGGATGGTCTTGGTGCGCGAGCTTTCTTTTTCTTCTCTTCTGTTCTTTTCCTCTCTGCGCCTCTTTTCTCGTGCGAGTTGGTGCGTTCTGACGCGATTTTGCCTGTAAAAGAAACGATCGAGGCTCGGGCGGCTGTAGACCCACCTTCGCCCGTTCGGTACGCGGAGTGGTTGGCTGTTTGGGAGAGGTGTATCCGTCTCGAAAAGCAATTTTGGGATATGGCGATGAACCTGGCGTGAAATGTAATGTGTCGCCTCGTGCGCGGGTCCGGTCCGCGACGATGAGACAAGTGGAGGGGAGACCCCATTATATTGTTTTGTACTGTACTGTGCCCTGACCAATCCACTGAGCTCGGTCGACCACCCCTGGTAGTTTTGAGGCGAAAAAGCAAGGGTCGCGATCCCGCACCGCGTTGCGGTCCAGCTGAACGATCCATTCAGCCACTGGTTTTCCTGGCCCGGGGGTACTTGTGTACTATCTACTTCTCTTCCTTGACGAGACCCGCCTCCCTGTCCCTCGGTCGTTCCATCTCCATCCTCATCTCGAACTCGAGCTCAATCTTTGGTCCGGAGCCGTCTTGGACGTTTCCCTTGGACGAACCAGACCGCTTTCGTGTAGCGGCTTTCGTCTTGGTGCGGGTGCTCTGTGCGCTGGGGCACAGATCCGCCGTGCTCAACGTACACTCGCCACATTTCGGACCGACGGGCAGGCAGATAGTCTATACATGTGACGTCTGTCAGTCCCTTGTCGACCCCGAAGACACAAGAAAAGAAAGAAAAGAAGAACGAAAGAAAAAGATCAAATCACCGCGATCCTCACCTGTCCGAACCCGACGAGCACATGGTTAATCTCACCATGCAGCGCCTTGGGGAGCCACGATTCAAGACCGACTCTGGCGTCCAACATGTTGTTAATAAAGGAGCGTCCAGTTTGGTGCGGGCACGCGTGTGTGTGGGAATGCGTGCGTGGGATGGGATGGAGAAGAGGGGAGGATGAAAGGGGGCTCACCTCGTCTGTTCGGGGTTCTTTGTCGGTCGGACGTGCCATCCTAACCGGTTCGTGATTCGGTGGACGTGGACGTCGACTCCGATGCCCGCGTTTCTACCATAGGTCATACGTATGGTGCATGCGATGGGACGTTCCGTTCAAAGTAAGGTCCCGACATGTCGATGCCAATGCAAATGAGAACTCGCATACGGTTCGCGTTCGTACGTAGGGAGAAAAGACGCACAACTTCCACGCTACTTGGAGCGCCAGAAACGCCATCTTGGGTCCCACGCCGGGGAGCGAACATAGCTCGTCCACCGTCTTGGGAACGTCGGCGTCGAAATCGTCGTGTAACCGCCGAGCGGTCTGTTTGATGTACCTGGTTCCCAAAAGAAGGGTCGGATCCGCCGTGAACAAAAATTGGGCCACTCCAGAACAGAGAGATAGGGCACGGACTGCGTCTTTCGCCTCCAAAACCCCACTTTGGCGATGGCGTCCGAGATGACGGTGTCGTCTGCTTCCAACACGGCTTGGACGGAAAGCGATCCGCCGAGTGCGGTGCGTAGTTTCCCGACTGCCGCGTCGGTCACTTCGTCCTTGGTCTGCGAGGAGAGCATCAAAGAGACGAGCGTCGCGAATCGTTGATTCTATGATGAAAAAAGGACAACCGAATGGGTCGCTTTGAGTGAGTTACGCCATGGAAAGACCGGGCAGACATAAAAGGCCCAGAAAAAGGTCGAGGAGAACGATGGGTGTAGTGGGGACAATGCATCCAAACCTACCTTGGGATCCCGTTCTTTCAGTTGAGCTTGATCACATCCCATCGTATCCACGGGCGCCAAGATGCCCGAACGCATCTCCTTGATCGCAGCGTAGGCGTCCTCCCACTTGGCCGGAGCGGGTTGCGGGACGTCCAAACGCCGCGCAATCGCCTTGGGCTTGCTCCTAGGCTTCTTGGGCGACTTTTGGGGCGCGTCCGAGTCTGGGACGTCTGCTTTGACACTTTTCTGCCGCGAGGTGGGTTTCGTGTCCTTTGAGACCGCACGGCCATGCTTGGAGTCGCTCGATACGTCGAGTCCGGGGGTTTCTGGATCCGTGGACTCTTGTTTGAGACGACTCGGTCGTCGTGGGGTGGAAGGCCCAGCCTGAGCCTCCGAATCGAGGGTGTCATAGAGCGTCACCGCACTATGATACGGGCTCGCTTTCGCCGCCAACCGCGTCAACCGCGTCGAAGTCGTTCGCCTCGCCGCACACATGAGCAAGTTCGTCCGAGACGCGTTCGTGACAGGGCACAATATTATGTCAGCGGTACTACAACCCTCACGAGCAAAAATGTCAACGTCCAACTCCTCGCCCTCGTCCGGAATCACGTGATCTGGCCAGTCTTCTTCAGAGTCGGAGTCGTCGCTTTCATCACTGCCCTCTGCCGGCCTAACATCTCCTCCTCCTCCTCCTCCTCCTCCTTCAATGAGTGACCACAATTGTTTATTAGCTTGACATTTTGCTTCATGAGCATGGAGCCCCCTCTGGGTAGCAAAGGGCTTTTGGCAGCCAAAGCATGAGAGGCTATAATCGTCCATAAGAGTGGGAGAGACGTCGAACGTGCCGCATGAAATCTAAACGAGCTCGGCTTATATTTCGCAGAGCGAGATCCATATCTAAAAATCCAATCTATTAGGAGAAAAGCCCACCTTTTACACCATAACGAACACGAGGGATGTATATAGCAGTGGTGGATCACCTGGTCGCAGTTCCTCGTGTTGATTCCAGACACGGACGAGATTGAGCGAGGGCATCCCTGAAATGGCCGCCGGTTTGGGTTCTTTTTCAACGCTTGGTCGACCAGGATGCTACATTCGGCAGATTTCCTTTTTCGGACATTGCGGCGTAGGCTACGCACGCTGTGCACCTGTTGCCTTTCCTCCAGGCTCATGTACTCTGGACTGGAGGTAAGCCATAGCTGCATCTCTTTTGCTGGCATTGGGTAGGACTTACAGCTCCCACTTTCGGGACTTACAGCCTCGTCTACTCTCGACTGGAAGACGTCTTCTTCCCACTTTAATCATTGTACCCCTTCACACAAACAACCGCGCTGAATCGAGTTCGGTGAGCCACTATGGATTCGAAAGGTACTTGTGTCTTTTTGTCGCAGTGCACAACAGTGAAATGACGTACCTACCAGTTAGACGGCTGCATTTACGGGCGCAGTCTCTCGTCGCTAAGTTTAAGCAAGGAAGGTGGACCAGTTACATCGATGAGGCGATCGTCCTTGATCGTAACGCACTGGATCTTTGCCCACCCGACCACCCCAAGCGAGCTGTCTCTTTGACGTGGCTTGCAATTCATCTCGGTGATCGTTATGGCCAGCTTGGAGCGACGGGGGACCTCGATGAGGCCATTGTCCTCGACCGAGAAGCACTTGACCTTTGCCAACAAGGACACCCCAATCGCTCGGTGTCTTTGAATAACCTTGCAGGTCGTCTCTGCACTCGGTACAAGCAGTTCGGGGAAATGCAGGACCTCGATGAGGCCATTGTCCTCAACCGAGAAGCACTTGACCTTCGCCCACAAGGACACCCTGATCGGTCGACGTCTTTGAGTAACCTTGCAGTCTATCTCTCCACTCGGTACAAGCAGCTCGGGGCAATGCAGGACATCGATGAGGCCATCGTCCTCGACCGAGAAGCACTTGGCCTTTGCCCACAAGGACACCCTGATCACTCAATGTATTTGAACAACCTTGCCATTTGTCTCTCCACTCGGTATAACCAGCTCGGGGAAATGCAGGACCTCGATGAGGCCATTGTCCTCGACCGAGAAGCACTTGACCTTCGCCCACAAGGACACCCTGATCGCTCAATGTCTTTGAACAACCTTTCCATTCGTCTCTCCAATCGGTTCGAGCAGCTTGGGGCAATGCAGGACCTCGATGAGGCGGTTGCCCTTGTCCGAGACGCGCTTGACCTTCGTCCGCAAGGACACCCTCTTCGATCTAGCTCTTTGAGCAACCTTGGAAATTGTCTCTCCGTTCGGTACGAGCAGCTCGGGGCAATGCTGGACCTCGATGAGGCCATCGTCCTCGACCGAGAAGCACTTGAACTTCGCCCGCAAGGGCACCCTGATCGGTCAGAATCATTGCTCCAGCTTGCACGCTGCTTCCGTAATCGGTTCACACGGTCGACGCAGTTACAGGATAAGGAGGAACTGTTTAGCGTCTATGCTCAACTGGTACATGTGCCCCCCACGGTGTCTTCCCGTGATCTTTCTGCCGCCAGATCATGGATCCATGTGGCTGAAGATTTCCATCATCCCACGATGCTTCTCGCATATGAAACATCTCTGCGATTACTTGTTCAGCATCTCGCGACCCTCCCGTCATTGCCTCAACATCTTGTCATCCTCAAAACCCTCACGACCTCGCTCGCAGTGGACGCATTCTCAGCGTGTCTTCGTGAACGTGCTGCTGCGCGTGCGGTCGAGCTTCTTGAACAAGGCCGGGGTGTCTTTTGGAGTCAACTTACTCGTCTCCGTTCCCCGCTGGATGATGTCGTAGTATCTAGCCCAGCAGGAAAGATGCTAGCAGATGAGTTCACCCGGCTGGCCTTAGTCATTCGCAGTGCCCTCAATTCGCCTGGTGCAGACCAGCATGAACGGCTGTGCCGTCTCAACCTCCAAATACAGACAGTTGTGACCAATATTCGCGAGCTACCTGGCCTTTCCCGTTTCCTTCTCCCCTCGCTCTTCCCCGACCTCCAACGCGCAGCCAGTGGGGGACCTGTCATCATCCTGAATGCGAGCCAGTATAGCTGTGACGCGCTCATCGTCTTCGTCGATTGCGAACCTGTTCATATTCCGTTGCAAATCGCCCAGGAAGGTGTGCGAGACCTGTCAACAGAACTCCACACCTTGACCGTGCGCGCAACGAGGGCCGACGTGACAAAAGAGCTTGCGTCCTTCTTACGCAAACTTTGGGATCAGATCGTTTCTCCCATCGTCGACTGCCTCCGTACAACCCATCCATCTCAATCGCGCATCTGGTGGTGTCCCACGGCCGAGTTCTCTGTACTGCCCTTGCACGCTGCTGGTCCGTTTAGGAAGGGTCAACAGAATCTTCCTCATATCTACATCTCGTCATATACCCCAACCCTGGCGGCCCTCATTCGTGCCAGACGGCCTGGTCCATCGAATTCTACTCCTGAACACAAACGTTTCGTTGCCATCGGCCAAGCCATGGCTGCTGGAGAGAGCGAACTCCTTTCGGTAGGCGCGGAACTGGATAACATTGGTCGGCACGTCGACGGCCTCGCCACATTCACGCGTATAGATGGAGACCAATCTTGCACTTCTAGGGTCGTTGAAGAGCTTGGGAAGAACGAATGGGTCCACCTTGCATGTCATGGTCTCCCAGATCGGACACACCCATTCGAGTCCGCTTTCGCTCTCCACGACGGACACTTTACGATCCAACGGATCATCGGGTGCGAGTTGAAGAATCCCGAATTTGCGTATCTCTCTGCGTGTCATACGACTGTTGGAGACAAAGAGAGTCCGGACGAGGTGATCCATCTCGCGTCGGCGATGCAGTTCGCTGGGTTCCGTTCTGTGATCGGGACGATGTGGGCGGTGGACGATGGTGAGACGAACAAGATCACGTCGACTTTCTATGAGTATATGGTGGACGAGTCTGGTCGTCTGGATTATACCCGCGCGGCGTTCGCGCTGAACAAGACGATGAAATCTGTCAAGATACCATTGGATCAACGGATTCTTTATATTCATCTCGGTGCCTAGTTGTAGTATGTCCTCGTTCGCTTTCTGGCTTTGCGTTTCTCGAACTCGTTGTGTACAGCTGCTATCGAATATGCTATGTTTTATTTCGTGATTCGTGCGTGGCGCGCAAGTATATACGTAGTACATCAGATCGTACTCAGTCCCTGGATCGTATTGATTGACGTAACAAACAAAAGCAAGAGGAGCCCCAATCATCGAGTCGGCGAACCATCGCAGGCAACATTTAATCACGTATACAGTCAATCTCGAAATATAAATATCAAAGACATCAGATCAGCCCACTCAGCCCACTCGTAATTATACAAATGTCTAACAAAAAGAAAGACACTGCGAGAACATGGAGAGGGTATCCAATATCAACATCACATAGGGACGTCGATGTAAGTGCAGTTATTGTTGACCACACCATTCTACAATGGAAAGAAAAAGAAGAGTCAATATGCATCAGTACGAATTGCCAATCGACGCTGAACCAACGCATGGTGTAAACTCACCCAGCTGCTGTCAGGGCAGCACACAGGCTCCTGGCCCGTTGGGCATAAATTAACGGTACCGATGCCAGTGGTGGAGTCGCAGGTAACCCCGGTTGGTGGTAAGCCAGGGCCAGTGAGGATGCCACTGGTACTGACTGCAGTGACCGTGACCATGGTGTATGTGTCCATGTCCTGCGAACAAATGGATTCGTGAATCCAAGGGGAGGGGAGGGAAGAGATGTCTCACAGTAATCTGATCTGAGTTGCAGCAAAACTGGCCTGTGGTGTCGCAATTGGAGTCTCTGTCGCGAGCCTCGAGCACATTTGGCGCAGCAGCGGCGACTGCAACGAGGGCAGCGATGGGAAGAAGGGTGGCGAGGCGGGAGAACATGTTTAGCAGTCGAGTGGGTTTTTGGAGAGCTGAGGAATTGTTTGTGAAGACGAGTGATGCTGGTTCCTCCCCTTTTATACAGAAAAGGCTTCCCCGCATGGCTTATTGCCCTTTCAAACACTGCTGGCCCAACCGAGACAAGCCGTGCATTCATGATGCGGCGGCAGGGGGAAAAAAAACGTCAAAAGTACGACAACAGCCTCCTGAGGTGGCATCACGGATTCTAATCACCATCGAACAGTTATTAAATAAACTGGTGATTGTGTGCGATTCAAACGGTACGACTCCATTCCTTCCGCAGGTGACGCAGCATTTCTGTCTCGAATGATTCTTGGAAACCTCAGGCTTTCAGTAACATGAGCGAAAACCCTCACCGGCAGTGCACAGCATACGTCCTCGGCTCGAGGAAGGTGACCAGGCAAACATCGAAGCTGCCAATCTGCTGTGTAGAAAGTGTTGTCGACTCGGAAGTGTGAATGAAGTGGCCCACTGAGTGACCACCAATCACTGCCACTGCCATCAGCGCATGAAACATGCCACAGTGCTGTCTCGTCGAAATTTCGTTACGTGATTCTAGGCTGACATCGTTCCGCCGCCTCGCGCATTTTCCTTGACTGGCGGACACCGCATTGAACAACGGATGAAGAAGCATGCCAATATTGTAGTGATGGGCTGAGCTCAGTTGGACGGATTCGAGAAATGTGTACGCGTTTTCTCGGCCCAATATAGGTCAAATATTTGATGAGAGTCCCCAGCTCGCTCTGGCGTTGTGATATATAATGTACAAAACTAAACGGAGGACGGTTACGTGCGCATGTGTATCGGAATCGACGAGAATTAAAGCTGTGCTATACTGTCAAAGCAAGGTATCGAGATTAATATTACAAGGATTAGCGATCGCAGCGCCGGGATGACGTTTGCCACAGCTCAGTAACTAAATATCTCGACGGTGTTACAGGGAGTTTCAGCATTATCATTGAGGACGGGAATCTGAACTACTTCAAAATGTACCGCGGTATTGTCAGCTTTATTCGAGAATCTCCCGACGTGAAATGGAGTGACGAATTGTCGAGATGGTGGAGCACGTACGTTTTATTTACTCTCGAAATCCCGTCCTGAACTATCCAAAGGGGACTCTTCGTGTACGAGAACGGCCGTGGCGATACAAAGACGCTAAAGAAGCTCGGGCTATGCTATATCCGCACGAATGAGTACAATGGAAAGACTGCATGCTCAAGTAGATTCGTCACTCGTCCCCTCTGAGTCTACGCACGCAACATCCGACCCGCCCAGTGAGCCCACAGTGGCTTCGACATCCTCTATCCGACTCGGCAGTACACCAGTACTGCCTTCCAGCGCCGCTTTCGCTACCGTGGTTCCACCTGCTGCTTTATCCACAGCCGTTCCCTTGCCGATTTCGTCAGTTGATTCAGTCACACCAAGCCCTGCAGCGCCCGCGGCTATGACTACACTAGTCCACCGACAGAAACAGGATGAAGGACCTCATCGAGAATTCCAGTTCACCCCGGTCACAACCAGGAAAGGAAGGCAAACAAAGGTCACGAAAGGAAAGGGTAAAGGACCTGTTCCTATCACAGATGAAGGAGAACGATGCATCTAGCGCGGGTCGTGCCAAGAAGTCCAGGCGCCACCGCACGTAGATGTGCGTATTTCTCGACGTTTCTACAGTCTGACTAACCTTGGACAGCGAGTTTGTTTCCGCCGGATCTACATACCACGTCGCTCATGCTCGTTTTTCTGCATCATTCAGTACCATTCGCATCGCCGATTCAAGTCATCGCACTCGCTCGTGTTTGCTCAGTTGCCGTCGCTGTCAGTCTGCTTTTCAATTGCTCGTCGCTTGAAATCTTTGGTTACCAGTGTTTTTCTCGGGCGGATCGGATTGGAGGTATCGATAGGTATGTTACGATGTATTGACTTCGCACATACACAATATATTGTTTTGTATTCTGACGGGAATATTTTGTGCTGTCCATCGTCGACCGCTCTGATCGATCCCCCGACATCTATCCGACTTCGAGACAGCCCAGCCAGCGCATGCAACCTATGTACATATATTATATTTTCTTTCCGTCATTTTCGTGATCATGGGAAAGTCGTCGATCACAAAGTCACATGTACACTATGTACTCATTCTACCCGGTCTACTATGTACCCGTTTGATACCCCCCAAAAAAACGAAATACGAAAAAATTAATGAGATGGCTTAACGCACGGAAACCAGGGATGGACGTCGGGATCCCAGGTCAGTACGGACATGTCCCACTCGTTTGCCTCGGACATGGACGCGGGAAGCGTCTCCAGACTCTGACATACATCGCGTAAGCACTGTATGGACTGCAACTTGCGTGAGCAATGCGGAACGCCGAGCCGTCGAGAGAGACGTACCTGCTTGCGTTCCTCGACCCAAGGTCCCGTCCAGCCCTGTGTAGTAGTAACCAACTCCTCCAAGAGCACGCCAGCGAGTCGAATCTGCCCCACGGGCGAGTAATCACGGTCCTTGTCACACCGAAAACCATCAGCACATCCACCCCCAAAAACGAACCGCAAAAAGCGCATCATTCATACCTGCTGTATCGCCGAACAAGCGGCAGTAAACTTGAGAAAATTTGGATGACCGACCGGCGGCTGCTCGATATCATCGTATTCGTCGATAAAGGCCCATTTGTACCGCCGAATACAGTTGAGTCGCATGCGCTGCCACGACGGCCCAAGTTTTTTCAAGGAGACCTGGCGCCCGAGGCGGGTCAAGCGGACGGAACGACGGACGAAACACGCAAGGTACGAACCGAGAAGACAGCCAACGATATCGCTTGTAAAGCCGTCAGGAAAATGGACTGAAACTGATATTCATCGAACGCAGGTGATCCTAGTGGACGAGATAATGCATCAACACACGACCATTGGAGGATCAGCATGGCTTACCTTGTAATCCCGGTAGGAGCTCATCCATACACGAGAGCTGCAACTCCACGACCTGAGTAGCGTACCAATAGGCAAACACGCGCTCCTCGGCAGAGTAGAGCGATAGCTGTGTCCCAGAATAGATAACTTCACGGATGACCGACAGCCTTTGCACCAAGACGGCTGTGCACAGTCTGGGTAAGGGGTCTGGTTCTGGCTGGAAAGGCCGTCAGACAGACCAACGTGAATACCACTGATAGTGCATACCCAGGGCTTGAGGTTATTTTGAATATCTATAAACAGCGCATAAAGTGCGTGCCAGTCGAACAGCGACTTCATGCAATACCTACGCCGCCGCGCAGGGTTGTACCACAACGCCTTGATGTAGCCGAGCTCAAGCTAGTCGGAGACACGGGTTTGAGAACAAAAACGGGATACGTCACGCTCCGCACGTACCTCTATAATCGAGCGCTCGAGATGTGCCAACGGGAACGTTTGCGGAGCTTTCCAACGGCGGCTAACCATATCGACAAACGAATCATAAGATATCCCGCAGTTCTCCATGAAAAAGCAATCCGCGATGTGTTTTTGCGTGTATTTGCTCAACACCAGTCCATCCTCGAAGAGGGTCGACTGGAAATGTGTTGCTCAGGGGGGAAGGAACATGTTCAGAAGGCCTCAGTACCTGGCATGCGGACCGGATATACGGCAGACGACGATCTGGTTTCGACAACCATACTTGGATGTGACCCGTGATCTGAGAGCGAGGTGAGCTTAATGGTACTCGGCCAATACAATTGCAACGACCTTCCAGCTTGTAAGATCCGACAAGCCTGCCAAGGTGCTGAGCTGATCTAGGGAGTCTAGGAACCCTACCAGTTTGTCCCACACGGTGTCCTGGTCGGGCAACCGGATGACATGGAGTGGTATAAACGAGACAAGAACGCGGGCAAATTGAGGATTGAAGGCGCGAGGCGCCGGAGAATCCGGTCCAGGGTCTGGGGGAGGCGTTTGTCGTATTTTTTGTACCAGTTCACGCGCAGCATTGACGAGCGGACCAAAGCGCTGGTATTCCTTGGATAATTGGGCCGATAAGAGCTCAATGAGCGTCTAATACAACGTCAGTGAAATGAAAAAGTGATAAATATCCGGGTTTGAACCTTGCGCAGGACGAGCCGATCACGGAGGGCATCCTTCCAAGGGGACGACGCTACACAAATTAGTCGGGTTCGGCATCACACTGCTGGAAGCTACCTTCGAAAGAACGATCTAACCAGGCGCAAGCGTGTTCTAATTTGACTTGAATATAGCTCACGGGTAGGGCCTCCGCCAAGGGTACGTCGCACTTTTCGCTCTGCCAGTCCTCGGTCTGTTAAACCGGCACAGGCCAAAAATGAGGATGCAATATATGAAAGCACGTCATGAGACGGACATCATACACATTCCCCTTGTTGAGTTCCCTCCATGAGAGATCGCACGATTTGAGCAAGCCATACACATAGGCTCTGAGAACAATAGTGACCAGCTCAAGAGGCCGCCTGTAGTCAACCTCCCCGACTTGATCTGCTGGTATCAATTCTGGGTCAGTTTCTCTCAGCGCATGGACGTGTAAAAAGGAGTATATGGTTTGGGAAAGCGTGTAGCCAGTATGCCATTCCATCTGGGGCACGACAGGCCATGAATACCAGGCATAGGACATATACATGTATCTGATCATTCACCTCGCAGGCAAAAGCGCGATCTATTATCCAGCACACCTCTTCCGGGAGCAAAGGCTCGAGAGGATCAAAGACCGGGCGCGTTTGGTCCATCAGTGCTAGGCCACTGTCGAACCGAGGTTCTCCAATCTTTGTTCGATCCTGAGACGACGCGTATGGCGAAGAAGCATGCTACCTACTTCGAAGGCTGCCATTGCGTCTTGTAGGGTAAAGCCTTTTTCTAGGACGAGTCCCCCGGAAGGCATATCTTGAGGCCCCAAGGTGAATGAGACGACATAGAGGGGTCGTGTGGGGTTTTACCTGCAGCAGCGTCGGCAAACATCTGGGTGACATCGTAGAAACTGTCTCCGCCTGGCAAGCCCAGGTCGACTTGGAAATCCATGGCGGCCGGTGAAGACATTCAAGTTGAAGAAAGAAAATGGAATGGAACGTGGGGCGTCAAGTTATAAAGGTTTCATGAAACGGACGGAGTTTCAATGATCCCTTTTGGACGCGTCGGCGAACGTGCCCAGCGAGCGCTGCAGAGACAGCCCACAAAATGGTGCCAACGACGAGCATTGGCGAGTCAGACGTCCTCGAGGCGGGTCATATTTTCTGGCATCCAGCCGACAGGTATTCCACATGTAGGCGGGGAGCCTTTGTCGCGTTTCAGGCTAACACATGCATAGTTGGGAAACTATCTGGGAGCTTTGTCCAACTGGGTCAAGTTGCAGAAATCTGCAGAACCGGATGATGTCCTTCTCTTTTCAATTGTGGGATGGCACGCGTTGACCCTGCCCCAAGACCCTACCGTTCTACGGTCTGCCAGAGATGACATGCTCGCGGTGATACTTGCCATCGGAATCGACCCAACACGTTCGATACTATTTCACCAAGATCATGTAAGGATGTCCAGTCCCTGCGACATCGAGTAACTCAAGTTTCCGCAGAATCGACATCACACAGAATTGTGTTGGATCTTGAATTGCCTCACACCCATGGGAAAACTACGCCGGATGACGACATGGAAGGTTGGCGACGAACCGGAATAATTCTTCCACTTATCTCACCTTTTCAAGTCGCGACTAGCAGCATCAAGGAATGCGAGTTCGGAAAACGACGTAGACGAATCACTGCTTAATGCTGGCTTGTTCACTTATCCAGTCCTTCAAGCCGCAGACGTGCTGCTTTATAGGTGAGCAGACGACTCCGAATGCCAGCAAGCACTGAACAACGGCCTCAGGGCAACCCATGTTCCCGTAGGAGAGGATCAGCGCCAACATATAGAGCTTACGCGAGATCTAGCGGACATATTTAATCGTACATTCAGCAGGGGCGACCAGTCACCACTCTTTCCATTGCCGGAATACGTGGAAAGTCAGCCGTCTTCCCGAAGGTCATGGCACAGAGCTCACCTTCCCACAGCCCCATCAAAACGAGTCCTCTCCCTCAAAGATCCATCTTCTAAGATGTCCAAATCCTCACCAGATACCGCTTCGCGCATTCTTTTAACGGACACTTCATCTCAGATCAAGGCGAAAATTCGTGGCGCGGTAACGGATTCTATCCAGGGCACAACTTACGATCCCGTATCTCGTCCAGGCACCTCGAACCTACTTACTATTCTCGCGGCGTGCACCGACAATGATGTTCTTGAAGTTGCGAAGCGATATGAAAACAAGGGCCATGGATATTTGAAGACCGATGTGACCGATGCCGTGGAAGAGGTGCTGAAAGGCCCTCGAGCTGAATTCGAGAGAATTCGCCATGAAAAGACCTTTCTCGAGGAAGTTGCGCGGAAAGGCGCTCTGCGGGCCCTGGAATACTCGGAAGCGACTATGGACCAGGTCCGGAGACGCGTTGGATTGTCCTAGTAGACTCTTGTTGTCGATTGTTTATCAATGACCTTGTCTTTCCCTCGCAACGGTGCAAATGCAGCAGGAACTTGCTAGATCCAGTAGCAGTGATCCACCACGGGCACTGTCCAAGGGACAGGAGCGAAAGGCAGTCGAATTTCTAGAGTACTCGTTCCAGGACATCGAGAGCTCGTTCAAGAAACGGTGCGCAATTCCTGGGATGAGTAGTCATATCATATACCCACATCACCCAGCTCAGAACCATCCCTCAGCAAACTACCGACATTGACAGCCTACCTCGATGCCATGCACCACCTCTTGGCGTTCATCTTGCAAATACCGCCCATAGACCCCTCTACGTCGCTACGAACCGCATTCCTACTCCATCTTACCAATGACGTGATGAACTCGGTACCAGGCTACCCACCCGAGATGGACGATCTGCCACAGCTCCTCGATTTTCTCGATGACCTGGACGAGGCGTGGTTAGCTGTACTCAATTCTCAGGTCTGGGATCCGTCGTCGGGAGTCGGTGTCGATCTCGTTATCCCCGTGAACATGATCGACCCAGACCGACCCATTCGCTCAACGCCTGTCAGTCAAACGGAGCGAACGAGGTTACATAGCTTGCTCGTCACGGGCACAGCAGGGCTAGAAGAGTGGCTGTCAAGGCTAGCAACGCCCGGCGAGGATAATCAGCTAGCACTGGAGCGAGCTGGCTTTATGCAGGGGTTCGACGACCTATTTTCAAAGACGCTTGCTGAGATGGGGGGTCTGTCGGAACCGTTGATCGACTCGGTTGGAATGAAGGGCACATGTTGAGCCATCTGGGAGTAAAATAAAGGCAAGGATGTACGTGTGATGGCGTGTAATGTAATCCAAACGCTCCGACCGACTATCGTCTTCTTTGTGTCCGACGACTCTGGCCTAGAAATGAGGGATTTAGTGACTTCCCGAACGATATACGACTTTGACAAACTTTTGTCCTTTGCCTTTGCGGGTGCACCTTTTCCTCTGGCTCTCTTCATGTCCACATCCCACAGCCTCTGTGCCTCTGCAAAGTTGACCAACTCCAACTCCGGCCACTCCTTTACGAATTTGGACATGCAAAGGTCAATGTCTCTGGGGTAGTAATTGACCATGGAAGGGCCACGAAGCCTCGCGCGGAAGTATTTGGCGCCGGTGCGTGCAGAAGTAGGGTTGTAGGCGGTTTGAAAAATGGCGCATCGTGCCTTTACCAATGCAGCCAATCGACTCGGTGTTACAGCTGCTGCCGCCATGGTGGAGTTGGATGAACAAGGACGAGGCCAGTACCTTCTGATCCTAATACAACCAAACATCCGCTTAGACTCGGTGGAGTCAGACTTGCCAGTGGTCACGAACACTGGCCGCGTCGAGGAAATGCCAACATAAGTCATAGCAAACAGCCTTCTAATGATTTCTCGGTGTCGAATCTTTTCCCAGTCCATCCAGTCCGAGACGTGGCTAGAAAGCAGCCAACTTTACTTTCGGCGCTTTCTATCTGGAGGTCCACCTCTTCCCCGGTCACGGCGCAACCTCGACTGGTCTTACAGTGGGTCCAAGTTCGACTTTAAAAATGACTCATCAAGGTATTCCACTCGGAACAAGGCTTCCAGCAGCACAAAGCTGGTCCCATCCACCATTGCTCCCGACATCCGAAAACTCATCAGATCAAACGCCATAAGCTGGGCATACCTCCCTCACGTACTTCGCCGCCTAGAGGGATTCGGAATCCCTCGCGCTCACTTGCCCGACCTCCTCTCCGCCTTCCTCGCGGATATTCGCGAGGGCATGCTCTCCGACGAGAATCAGTTAGCCAAATTCGACTTGGGTCGGTTCACGTTTGCGCCTGCAGACGTGTACTCTGGCCAACGGGTCGACCAAATCATCTCCCAACTCTTCTTCACATGGGCCTCCGACCTCGAAAAACAACGCCATCTCCACACGTACGTCCCACAATCCGTCCTCGACACGATTGCTCGCCTCCATCACGTCGCCGACCTCTCTTATCCAGCCGACCTGTTCCCAAAAGCGCGTGCAATGAAACGAAAATTCATCATGCACGTCGGTCCTACGAATAGTGGAAAGACGCATATGGCCCTGCGCGCGCTGGCAGCCTCGAACTCGGGTCTCTACGCTGGCCCCTTGCGTCTCCTCGCACACGAGATTTGGGAGCGGCTAAATAGAGGACAGATCGTGCCCCTCGGTATGGAGCCTGAACCTGGCTCTGAGCCCGACACGACCATCAACATGGACGTCGCCAACGAAACAGGTTCCCGGCCTACCGTTCGGAAAGATGGTCACGCCAAGTACGCACGGCAGTGTAACCTGCGCACGGGTGAAGAGTTTCGGATCGTCGCGGACAACGCGCCGCTCGTGAGCTCGACGGTGGAGATGGCCAGCTTCGATAAATCCCTGGAGGTGGCTGTGGTGGATGAGATACAGATGATCGCGGATCCTGAGCGTGGTTCCGCATGGACCAACGCCGTGTTGGGGCTTCCTGCACGTGAGATCCATCTCTGTGGTGAGGAGACCGCGGTACCGATTATCCAAGATATCCTGAAAGACACCGGGGATGAGCTCGTCGTCAATCGGTATGAACGACTCACGCCTTTGGAGATTCAAGAATCATCTTTGGGTGGTGATTTGTCCCAGATTCGAAAGGGTGACTGTCTTGTGGTGTTCTCGCGGGATGGGATATTCGCAGTCAAGGCAAAGATCGAGGAAAGGACTGGCTTGCGCTGTGCGGTCGCTTACGGCAGGCTCCCACCAGAGATTCGATCTGAGCAAGCTGCGCTTTTCAATGACCCGAAGAGCGGTTACGACGTCATTGTCGCCAGCGATGCTGTTGGGATGGGGCTAAACTTGTACGCGTGTTCGTTTTGGACTCTCGCAACTTTTTACTCACGGTGTTCATTTTCAGGAAGATCAAACGTGTCGTGTTCGAAACGCTTCACAAGTTCGATGGTCAAGAGAAGCGTCCATTGTCCATATCCCAAATAAAGCAAATCGCTGGGCGAGCCGGGCGCTATGGACTGCACGGCCAACCAGGCGGCTTCGTCACGACACTACACAAGGAGGATATACCAGCCCTTCGTCGTGCACTCGCAACTCCAGCACCCCCACTTAGCTCTGCCGTCTTGGATCCTCCAGGTCACTGGATGGAGGACGTTTCCCAAGTCCTCCCGCTCAAAGCTTCCACCCAAGCACTACTCGAAGTGCCATCCCACGTCTCTGGCATTCGCCCTCCCTTCCGTGCAGCCATGCAGATCCGATTAGACCAACTCAGCCAGTTCATCGACACGCATGCCAAGGATCTCCTCTTATCCGACAAACTCCTCTTCAAGAACTGTCCCATTCAATGGTCCGATCCCGTCGCACTCGACACCCTCGCACAGATCTTGCGTCTGTACACGACCACGATCCGTGTCGACCTCGACGCGGTGTTGTCTGTCGCCCCGTTCATGAACGTGTTGAAGAACGTAGAGGGGATGATGCCGGATCGGGCAAAGCCGCGTGTGTGCAAGGACGCGTTGAAGCATTTGGAAGGGCTGCACAAAGTGCTTGTGCTATACCTCTGGTTGTCCTTTCGCAACGCGATGGCGTTTTACGAAACGGATAAGGCGTACGAGCTTAAAGCCCGCGTGGAACGCGTGTTGGAGTGGTGTCTTCGCCAGGTGTCGTCACATGGAAGGTCCGAGGTCGCTGGTCTCACTCGGTCTGCGAACAAGTTGGATTATCGACATCGACGGAAGGTGAGAGTGGGCGGAAGAGATTGGTTGGCGGGAGTCGCGGCTGCGAAAACGGTTGCAGAGAGTTTCCGGCAGTGACGTGTTCATGTTGATCACGATAGTACCCTTGTTTATTTCTCAATGCTCTCAGGTTGACCTCCCCTCTCTGACACTCGTGCGCCAGTCGGATCTGAACACCCTTTCGCCGTCACTCGATGGTTCGTTCATCAGCATCTCTAAATGCAAATGTGACTTTCTGTTCGACTGGTTGCCATACCGGCATCTCGTAGGCATATCACAAAAATCAAAGCACGTGACCCAAACGCGTCAGCTAAGAAGAGCGGAGCGTTGTTGAACTTCTCCAGCACTGTGACCATCCACACCCCACCTAAGCCAAAAACGACACGCTGGCCGTGTTTTTGCCATACATCGTCCCCAACACCGCATTGCAACGCTCGTCAGTCAGGACAACCCCGAAGCGTCCAACGTCGCAGCGATCGAGCATCAATCATATCATATTCGCACTGGCTGGCACAGCGCATCCACCACCCACCATGACCAAGGCTGCCCCCGCCGTTCTCGTCCTGGCGCTCGCCTGCATGTTCACCCTCTCCTCCGCGTTCCCGTCCGTGCTCACTCAGACCGTGTCCGCCCAAACCGAGCCCAACGCACCCCGCACGCTCCTCGGGAAACCTTATCGAAGACGCTTGGACCCGCAAGACTGCCCGCCAACGTGCTGGACCCTGTCTGTCACAAACCGCAACCATTCCGACGCCAATGCCGATGCCGACCCGGAAAGCTTGACAGATCCTGAACACCAAGCTCTAGCCGGGAACAACGGTTGGCCCCAGACCAAGATGAATACGGAACCACGCGTCCCGCTTCCGCTCGTCCTCAACACGTTGAATATTCCAGAGTCCGTACCGGCGCGTTTACGTCTGATGAGGTTGAAACGGCCTTCGCGGTACGGCCCTTGCTCGGATGACGTACCTCTGTTCGGTCAGGCACGGTCCGACAAGATGACCCCGAGGGAGCAACATGTAAAGCCTCCCGTCGACTCCAGGTCAGAAGGGAAGATTGGATCACGTGAAGTGTCAGTCCCAGTTCGGCGTTCGAGGCGGTTGTACGACAAGGGAGAATGGAAATCGAGGTTGTTTGAGGAATATTAGATCGGGACGGGCAGACTTTGAAAGGAAAATCGGACGGATTTCGTCGTGGGGGTGATGACGGTCCTCGAGTAGCCATCTGAATCTGAATGGGACGCTGCGCCTGTTGGGTGATGTCAGAAAGATTTCCACCAAAGGAGGAAAGATCTGCGTTAATGTGATTTGACGGGCCTGCCTCAAGCCTCCAGCGTGTGCGGGCTTCTTGCCTGCAACGACCCCAACATAAGCGATACTAAAGACCGTCGTCGCGACTGTGTGGCAGCCTCTGATGTCGGCTGTCACTTCCTTGCACGGACAGTCCATCTTACAATGGAACCCGAAGGCCGCACTTCCACTGATATATCGAACGACTCAGCTACGCATAGCAGCTTGAACATGAATGAAGTCAATAAACAACACAGCGTTTCTCTCCCTTGCCCCACTGGATGCTTTGCTACATCGGATCTTGCGACGAGATTTGGGGGTAGAAGCTGCACGGACGAAGCTTGGGCAATGGAAGCGGACGAAACAATCGAGGTGGGCGGTATAATCGAGGTCAGTGGAGAAATCGAAGTGGATGAACTTAAAAGGCTGTATGTATATCTCCGGTCAAGAACACCTGTCCTGACATGTTCCGGCGCGAATCCGAAAATTACCATTGGCACGAACAGCCACGCGATGGGATGCGAAGCGCCCCCACCACCTCGAGGTATCAGATGAAACGGCCGTTGCCAGTGCGGAAATATCAAACACGGGGTAGAAGCTGTATCGAGGTCCCCCATGAGGATCTTGAGGGCGTATGAATGAAGTACCTCGGGTGAAGCAGTTACTTATTCTGGTCCATCCTGAGAAGAAGTACGTAAAGTTGGACAGCTGTGGCGGCCGAATGAGAGCCGATGGGCCGATGCGGCTGGCATCCAAAATGGTATCAAGTCAACAGCATTGTGGACCAAAAACGCAGATGCCGGCCAGAAGGGGTCGCATGTGGCATCGAAGGTTACTAGGACAGATAACAGCATCGGGATGTTTATAATGCAGAGGGGTCAAAGCGTAGTAGGACTCGTGGAACTCACCTCTGACCCATGTCGTCGTCGTCAAACCACTTGTTTCTGTTGTTTCTTCTCTTGGTGATCCTTCTTCTCGTGTTACTACTGTTAAAGGCGGTTAGGGGATATGCAACCAGAACCATCATTTTGATTGCACGTGCGCCACTGGTTTTCTTCGAATATTCGCGCGCCTGGGCGCCAACACTGTTTCAAGCGCCAACAGCGCCCGAACGTCCCACCACCATGAGCGAAACGTTGATTCCCCGAAGAGATGAGAATGATAGGTGCTTACACTGGCATGTAAAGGAAAACCATGTCTAACAGGACAGTCTCGGCTCGTCTAGGTGGAATGCGCTCGTTCGCGAATCAGAGGCAGCCACGGAGAAATGCCTCGTTCCCGAGATCGATATCGATCTTGCCTCATTCATCCGCTGCATCACCTTTCGTGTGTTTTTGGTGGTATTTCTGGGTGTGGATCCCGATACGCTCGATACGCTCGCTTTTCCGAACCTCCAGCGAGTTACTTCGGCGCTATCGGACTTCTACGATGATGGGCAAGGGAAAAGCACACTCCCGCTTGAAGTCCAGAGTATCCTGTACGAATGGCTTCCGCGCGAACAATTCCCGTCTTCCTTGGACCGCATTCTTCCTGTATACGAAGCGCTCTGGAAGATCATCGCCACAATCGTGGTGACCTGCGAAGACGATGAAACGAAAGCCTTGCGTTGGGTGATGCTGGACTTTCGCGACAATCCGCGGGATCGACAATACAGAGCGTCCTTTGGGAGCGATAGCAAAAGCGTTTCGGCCATCATGGATGATGTTGTTGGTCGTATTACACCCATCGCGCGTCCGCAGCACGCCACCACCTCAACCTGGCCATTGAGCTGCATTCAGTATGCATCTGCCAACGGCTCGACGCCTGGGTATCCGCCGACGGTGCAGGAGGCGCTGAAATTTGCGGCGTTGTTGGCAGCTATGGTCATTGGTCGAGTTGGGGTGCACTATGTGATATCTGGTGATGGCATAACGGGTGGTCGGGCTTCCCCATGGGACCAGCGAAAGATAATCGGGGTCAACAGGGCCCATGGTCATATCGCCATTAATGTTGTAGAAATGCGTCTTCATGCGAACCCATCTAGGCAGGTTTACTAGGTCCCAGCTATACGATAATGTATGGTCATCTTGTTCATTTTTCGGTACAAATATTCAGAATACTACGAAGAAGAGCGTGGTCTGTGGGGATGTTTCAGCAAAGTTCCAAAACAAATGTTTTGCGGCACGGGAGCCGAGATAAACCGAAATAGGCATCTGATTGAATCTCCGCTACATTAATGGCGGTTTTGTCAAGTTCGCCCCTGTTTGTTCAGAAACACGACGTCCGAGAAATCTGGAGAACCAATTCGTCGGAGAAGCAGGTTGTGGCCTGGCCAATCAACCCATGGTGCCGGTGACTTTCAACCTTTATCATTGTACAACTTTTCATGTGACGCGATTTCTCGCACCCCGTCAAATGATGGACAGGACCCAAGTCCCGCCACAGACCCAGCGGATGTGCTGCTCGCCGTCCAGATGGAGAAATTACGCGTGGAAGAGGCGTTGGCTGCGCGGGATAACGTGGTGGCTCACCTTGAGGACGCGTACATTTCCGTTCGCCAAAAGGTAGCGACGATATTACGATTGGAGCAAGAGTTGGAAGTATTCAAGCGAGCCTCGACCCCGGCAAACACGAACTCGAGCGGTTTTGAAAGTGATTCAAAACCTCCTGGGACACCGCAGTCAGACCCCAGTCAAACGTTTGAAAAGTTAGAAGAGACTCAGGCGGGTGCTATGATTTGTCCCGTCATTCAAATCTCCCTCAAGCAAGGCAAAAAATAGATGGGACCGACACAGGGAACTCCAGATACCCCCCGAGGAGTATCAAGTGAACCTCCATGCACACCTGACAAACTTGGCGATAGCTTGCAAAGCAACTCGGCTTACTGTAGACAGGTTTACATCGGTAGCTCCGCGTTGGTCAGGGAACCGTATATTCCCACCACCCCAACACCGTCCGACGACGAAGAGAGCCAGGTGAGTGCATATATGCATCGGTACTGCGGAAACCAAATTTTATGGTATAGATTTCGTTCCCCATTTTCAAGGAGGGAACACCAGCCGAACGGACAATCGCTGCAAGACAATCATTGCTAGCGACTCTTCCTCTGCCGTCAGGTATTCCGGATGATGCTTTGCAACCGATTATGATTCACCCCCCTCATACCCTCCACGAGTTCCTTGGAAATGCTTCCGGCGTAGGTCTCTGTTCCGCGTTTCACTCGCGATACTAACATCTTCAAGTCTCTCAAGGACCTGTGAGGACTTTCTTCTGACGTCATCTAATTGTTCATCTCCCGACTTTGAACTCGGATTTCGCAATCAATACTAATAATTGGCAAGACTTACAAATTACAGAGTCTTATCTCAACCGACGACATACTGGTGTCCCGACAGGGAAGAGCATGGGTATTTCCTCACCCCGGTCTTTAAGTGCAGCACAAATCCGCGCGTCACGACAGCACATCGCTGGTCCACCGTTGATGTAATCGGTCAGATGAACAAGCCGACGGGTAAGGTGACACGTTACTTCGAGCACCAGCCTGACCAGTCTTCCTAGAATGCTTTTATAACAAGGACGGAAAGTGGTATTACGCTGGTACCTACAAGGCTTTCCGGATGGACGATCTTACTGTTCAAGAATGGGAATCTCTTTCGACCGAGGTAAAATCGTTAAGTTCTCCAAGATCTGCTCGTGTGGACACAGTCGTTTTCGTAGACGACCCAAGCAATCGTCAGGGACACTCTAGCCGGCCGGAAGAACGTTTCACCCCAAAATCACTACGAAACTTCCCAGCTCTATGGCGCGGGGGCTCTGCGCGTAGCCTGTATCAGTCTGCACTGCGTCAGTTTCAGCGATGACTTGTATCGTGGTGTGCTCGAACAATCAAGACTGCTTTACTGGGGTCGAAGCTCCGCATGGACCCCTGTCAGGACGACGATCGCGCGAAGCGAGACGAGCGACGACGCCAAATCCGCACAACCCTGAACCATCCTCCCCTTCCCTTCCCTCTCTTTTTCTTTTTCCGTTTAATGTACATGTTTCTGGCAGATATCTCCGTATTGATCAACGACATTGTGTCCATCCTGGATGTTAATGGAAATATGGAAAGAAGTGTCTTGATCCCGAGATTTCCAACATACATGTAATGATACAGTGCTCCTACAGCTTCGTCTTTGGCGCAATACCTTGACTGGAGAGCGTTGCTCCTCCATCAAGCAAAATGTGTGCACCAGTGACATGTGCACTAGCGGGAGAGCACAGGAACAGGGCAATTCCGGCGAGATCCGAGGGGTGGCCAAACCGTCCTAGAGAACACACGATTCATTGGTGATACCCGATCAGCTAAGACCATACCAGTTGGTTGTAGAGATGCAATCTTTTCTTCGCCCGCGGACTTGAAACCAAATGCCGTCATCTTGGTGGGAAAGATTCTGCATAACGACTCAGTTATCTCCAAGGTCCAGCCCCCATTAAACCTACCCGGGGCAGATTGCATTTACCCTGTTTCAGTCGGTGGTAAGCAACAGAAACAAGATACACGGTACACCACACACATGATCTTCTGAGGACCTAACTTGACAGCCAATATCGATGTGAGATGGTTTACCGCTGCCTTGCTAACGTTGTCTAGAAAAAGGATATATGAAGCGATGTAGAATTGATGAACGCAAGGTATGCATGACTGACAGCTGTATGTTCCGCTACCGTCGGCGCTCACTACGCCCTCAGCGTGAGGAGTGACACTCGCAGTCGATGAAACATTGACGACGTGGGCGGGGTCCGCAGCAGTCGCTTCCTTGGCCAGCCACGATGATAACCTCCAGTACACGACATCTCAATCGGACCCCTACAGATCTATGACTTGTAGGAACTCACCCCGCAGTCACTGGACATCACGAATCAGAAGCTGAAACAGGCCAAGTGAGGAGGGCTCACGGTAGAAGAGGCTCTTCACGTTCACAGCCATGATGTTATCCCAGCCCTTGTCCTCGGGGACGGCTTCGAAAGGCGATCCCCATGACACGCCAGAGTTGTTCACGAGGATGTGCAGTGTCTTGGCTGGTTCGAGCGCAGCAAGGGCTGAAATCAACGCATCCACGCCGGCCTTGTTCTACATGTGACGGCGCAGACATGCAAATACGTTGCCGTTAGCAGAGATCCCGTTCCGCCCCACAGTGCCAAGTCACTCACGCTCAGGTTGGCAACGATATAGTGCGCACTGCCGGGTCCCAGCGCATTGAGTTCCGCAGCTGCCTAGAAGAGACATGTCACGAAGCTCCTAGACAGCCGGCGCCGGCGCTGCGCACCTCTTTCAGCTGTGCTTCCTTTCGTGCCGCGATGTAGACCTTTGCGCCGTTTTGGACGAGTGCGGAGGCGATCGTCTTGCCGATACCTGTTCCGCCGCCAGTCACGAGCGCTAAGGCGAGTCAAAGCCGTAAGTACGATGAGTGTGCGAGTGCGTGATACGAATGGATACGTACCTATTTTCCCGCGGACGTTGAACAAGGATTGCAGAGAAAAGTCTGAACCCGGGACGTGTCATCGCGATAAATACATACAGTAGATATAGGGAAAGCTTACCAGAGGCAGCCATGGCCCTTTCGCCAGTAGAATTCTTTGCTAGTTGAGCACGACGCACGTCGCACGAGGTGTGGATACCTGGCAGGAGTCTTGGGAGTTTCCAGTTAAGAGGGACCGGCTATGTAAATACCCGAGCCGGTCATTACATACTGTGACGTTTCAGCGGTTGCCTCGTTTTTTCCACCTCGCCTCGCCGATCTGCGCAATGTACTTGTGCGGCGTATCATGTCGTAGAACGGTATAGTTTGCCCAACCTGCACATCTTCCTCGTGCTAGCATGCCTCACTGTGCACAAATGTTTCTTGGAACTGTCCGGAGTGTCACTGGTGGACCGTGGTCACGACGGTGCCCGCGATGACCTCGCATCCGCCTCGTTGCCATTCCCGCACAAAGGCAGTGGCATGGGATTGGTAATGGCTCGCCGCCTGGCCACCATGTGATGGGTCCGTGTCGTTATAAGATCGTGAAGCACGCGGCGCAGCCGCTGCGCACGCCTTCGTTCTCTCACAGATGCGTTCACTATCTATCGCCTTTATCGCTGTCTTGCTGGCCTTGACAGCTGCATTACCACACCGTGGTCCTCTGGGGATCCCGATTCAAAGGAGGTTGACCCTAGCCAGGGATGGGATAGTTAACCTGAACGCCGCTCGCTCCCATATTGCGTATTCAGAACGGTAGGCCACGTTCGATAACACACTGTACCCCTCCATCTTATTTGTGACGACCAGAAAGTATTTGAAAGGGGTCGCTGAATTTGAGCATCACACAGGTGTACCTTCGAGTGGCAATACGCTCACTCGACGTGCTGTGGGTGCTGATCCACTCACGGATGATGGGAACCAAAGATGGTATGGCACGGTTTCTGTAGGGTCGCCTGCTGTCGAATACCAGAGTGAGCCACTCGCCAGTCTCGTCACAAAATACCTCATTCACCACCATTTCAGTGGATTTCGACACTGGATCCGCGGACTTGTTCCTTCCCGCATCAAACTGTGACTCGACGTGTGATGGACACACGCGTTACAACCCAAACGCGAGCTCCTCGGCCGTCGATCTGCATCGAAGCTTTACTCTTATATATGGTGATGGTTCCGTAGTCGCTGGCGAGCAGTACGCAGACACGTTTACCGTCGCAGGCTTCGTGGTACGTTACGTTGAAACCATGGCGTAGTTGTGATGTCTGACGATATCATAGGCCAAAAGTCAAACCATCGGGGCAGCATCACAATATTCCACTGGTTTCCAAATCGCAAATTTCGCACCCGACGGTTTAATGGGCATGGCTTTTGCAAATATTTCCGTGTTTCAAGCCAGTCCGGTTGTTCAGACGCTCATCGCAGAGGGACAAGTTTCCGATCCCGTTTTCGCTTTCAAGTTAGCTTCGTCGGGGTCCGAGTTGCGCATCGGGGGCGTCAACACGGCGTTTTACACGGGTTCTTTTACCTACACGCCCGTTACTCTGCAGGTTAGAGCTTGTCTATATTACGCCCATGTCGAGCGTTGACGTGTGAGGTTCAGGGATTCTGGCAAATCAGCGTAGATTCCATCAACGGCAATGGCCAAGCGATCAGCAAGGACGTTTCCGCAGTCGTGGACACGGGAACGTCATTCATCCTCGGGGATGCCAACGTCGTCGGCCAGTTTTACAGTGCTCTCAACGCCACGGATGTAGGAAGCGGATTTTACACGAGCAAGTCACCACACGCTCCAATGCTTGCTTTTCCTTTTCTTACCCTATTTTTTCAGTGCCTTGCGATGCAATGCCCGATGTCAGCATCACTATCGAAGGGAGATCGTTTGCCATCTCCGCCGAGACGTTCAATCTTGGGTCATACGACTCCTCCGGGAATAGTTGCTTTGGCGCCATAGCAGCCACAGGTAGCCTTGGAGGTACGTCAATGTCCGTAATTGGTGTATTTCGTATTTTCTCATGTTCGTCGTGACTAGACACTTGGATTCTGGGAGACGTATTTCTGCAAAACGTCTACTCCGTTTTCGACATCGGTGGTCTGCGGGTCGGCTTTGCTGACCTCGCATGAGGCTCTCTTCGGTGATACATCCATTCAGACGGACTCTGGTATCGCTCCCAGACGGACAATTTTTCGGACACAAGTACTGATGCATTAGATCATTTCCTTAAGTATCATTTACCATTTGGACCAAACTTCCCGCAATATTTTATCGGAGACAATATGAGCACCCAATCAAGTCACCTGAGCTGCATATCTGTATATATTTAATCACGAATAGAACGTTCACCATGTCCACCCCATCCACGAAAACATTAGACCACATCGTACATCTGACACCACCTGGCACGGTCGAGCAGGTATCCCAACAATTCAGGGATTTGGGTTTCAAGTTCGCGCCTCCCCTCCATTGGATGTTTCCGTGAAATGAATTCAACGCCCCTTACAGTGTCGTCGCTGGTGGAACCCACGCAGGGGGCCTCTCAGCGAACGCGCTCGTGGTAGGACTCCATTTCCACATAGTAACAGTCCCTACCAACGTATCGATCATCTATCCCAACACGCACAGATCCTCGGCGACGGCGCCTATCTCGAACTCATCTCCTTCACGCACCCCGCCTCGCACTACCCGCCAGGCTCGCCCGATCGTCAACGACGCGATGCCAATCCCTGGGCGTACAAAGACCCCGGATGGATCGACTTTGCCTTCCTCGGCGCCTCCACCACCTCGATCGCGCGCATCATCAATGCACGCGCAGAGCTTGACCATAGCGGGATCCACTATACCCCCGAAACGCACGGCGGTCGTACGCGCGCGGACGGGCAGGTCCTCGAGTGGGTCATCAGTGCCGCAGAGGACGATCGGCTCCGAGGGACCGTCCCGTTCTTTTGTGGGGACGTGACGCCCCGGGACTGGAGGGTGCGTTTTCTTCAACGATGTGTGGATTGTCGAATGTGCAAGGGCTGACCGGGCGAGGGGTGCGTGGTCGTACAGGTCCCCATCGAGCCACCGTCGAATGCGGTCCATCCTTCGGGCGTACAGGGTGTGGCGTATGTCCGTCTGCTGGCGGAACCAAAATCGCTCGCGAGCGTTGCTGCGCAGCTCATGTCGGTCGTCGGGGAGCCTCCCCGATCGAACACCACAGGGTCGGAATATACCTGGGCGTTGGAGGTGCCATCGGCCACGTTGAGTGCTGAGAAACCACGTCTCATCCTCAGTGCGCCGACGAATGACGAAGAGAAAGACCATCTGGATGCAAAAGGCCCAGGTATCTTTGAAGTTGGATTTTGGGTAGGGCGGGATGGGATTGAAAGGGAATCAAGAACCCCGTACGGCAGGATTGTTTGGTTGAGGTCTTCTTAGACTCAGACTGTCTTCTAAGGACGTATCGCGGATGTACCATCGAATAGAACGGTTCGTGTCGCTGTGAACCCGAAAAAAAATATCCAAAAGGAATGACCGCCGCAGGGGTCGAACCTGCAATCTCCTGATTACATAGTATCGTAGTCAGACGCGATGCCATTTCGCCAGGCAGCCGATGTTACTTAAGGACGAGATATCACCTATCAATGAGTGTCCTGGTAGTACCATCGAATTCAAACAGTGCTTTGACGATAACACGTCGAGGTGTTCACAGCATCGTGAAGCAGCCTGAGACAGTGTAGTACTACCGCCATGCCCTGCATGTTTCAAGTTCACGTTCAGACCATCGCCGATTGGGCCGGATCACTCGTCGGTCCCGACGAGTGATCCATCACGCGTAATCGTCTCTCTGCATTATAATCCTATTTCGATATCCGTGTTCTAAATACTAGAACGGCGAGCACCAGCAATCCTAAGTTCAGACGGACTTGGTACTACTCTCACAGCAAAGCGAAGAGGCGACAACGCAGCTGGAGGAACACCAGAGTCATTCCTCGCGATGCCGATGCGAACAATAACCGTGTAGAAAGCAATAGATATTATGGGCATTACCTAGGAATCGCGTCAGCGAGGTCATGGCGTGATCGGGATTTGAGGACCGAAAATGGGAAGACGAACCATGTCCAGCACGATGAACTGCCCGGTGTTCTGGTAAGCGTGGCACACGAGGAGAGCAGAAAGCGTGAGTGTATAGAGGACCGCCGCGTCTATAAGAACGCGGAGCAGCAGTGTGGCCTCTACCCCGGACCGAGAAAGCACTCGGACCACCCCCGATTCATCACGATTAGTTGTCCAGATACGATAGGCCAACAGAGCTGCTTATACCATGCAAAGTCACACTACTGGGCGAATGGACAGATTTAATTAGCTCACCCGAACTGAGTACATTCGTCGTCATTGTCAACAAATAGAAAGTAGCGACCCATTTTCCAACGTTTGGCAGGAAAATAACTTCGGGGTCTGTTGCATGCGACATATGGTAGAGTAACCATGCGGAGGTTACTGGTGACGTTGAGTTAGGGTCACACGTTCAAGTTCCAGATATATTACCAACGCACCAGAGGTAGCACACCACAGCACCGTAGGTAGCATAATGACCTCAAAGCGTTGCCATACGATATAACAACGATATATCTGTTTTCAAGCACCATGAGCCTGAGGGAACCGGAAACCACAGGAACCCACCACAACCCCATCACCAAGCAGCGTTTGTAGCGCGTAAACGGCGTTCTTGATGATGAACGTTTGCTGTGTCACATCGGCAAAGAAACCTGTCGGACCTCCTGGAAAGATATCGGCTTTGGTGATGAACCCAACTACGAGTCGTTGGATATCAACTGCCACGTGCTTGGTATGACGTTAATCAAGCGAATCAAGCGCGAACGAAGACCTACAATTGTGCTGAGAATCGTCAAAATCAAGGCGACCAGCGCCATTGACCAGTTAATTTCATCCTTGGGACGCCCGTGGGATAGTGCCCACACGGTTCCGGCGAATAATATTAATGAAATACCTATGGCACCAGGATGATCGACTTGTCAGTCATACGAAAGAAACGGGCAATCTAGAGTCACCATAAAGGATGCACTCTATCGAAGTGGAAAGTATAGTAGCAGAGTCGAGTTCGGTCCCCGAAGGGAACATCATTATGCAGGGTGTCGTCGGCGTCTACTAAGGCCTGAGGGGAATAAATGTGAGTGATATTTCCATCGTCGAACTGGATTACAGTATAAATTGGAACACAAAACGTGCGAACAACACGGGGAAGTGCTGCTGCTGAGCCCGACTTTGAAAACCTGAGAGAATCGGCTATCAACACGGCATTTTTGCACTCACCTCGAAGTGCCATTGGATGATCAACGTCAATTTCGGCGAAGGCCTATGCCGGCCGCCATCAGCAACAGCAGTTCGGTGCTTCGGAGCCTCGACACAGGCGACTTGATGGTACCATCGTAGTATTAAGCACCGACTCAACATCCACTGCGCCCAATTCACGGTAAAAATCCAAGTTGAAGAACAGCCCGGAAAACGACCTGCGACGGAAGGCGGTGTGAGAGAGCGATCGGAACCATCAAATATGGTATCCCCGCATTGCCCCGCCAGGGGGAAAGACAACCGGGGACCCGTGCAGGGAGGTACCCGCATTGGTGAGCGTGGACGAGTCGAGACTCGAGAGCCTCAAAAGGTATGCCGTACACCGATACATGATGATGTACAACGTCGCGTCGTAGACGACAACGCCACTAGAGGTTTTCTCGACAAGGGTCCCAACATCACAAGGAGCTCCGCCACGCCCACGGTAAGAGCTGGGCGACATCGATTCGTGTGGTGCGGAGAATGTTCATTGGCACCCCCTACACGGCATGTACCAACATGCTAGGGCCGGCAGTTGAAGCTGTTCTCGATTTTCCTGTCACCCGAATTTCAGCGCAATTTGTCCACGTACAAAAGATGTACTGGTAACTCTGGGGCCAATACCGGACTTGCACCTCAAGATATCGCAAAGAGCTGGCGACTCGAAGGTAACCGCTGAGCCGATTGAGGATCGGTCTTTGCCGAGTCGCGAATTCAAATTGCCTATTTCGATACCAGCAAGCCCCTTAATTCCTCTGAATCCCCCCTCTTACAAGACAACTCATCCGCGTAACTCGTTGATCACATCGTAACAAGTGGAGCCATGAGCGACGTGTCAAAGCACGAGTGCTTCTACATCGACACCGTCACGTTTCGCGTACGTTTCTTTCCTCCCTTGTCATCGAAATTGACAAAAATATACAGGTAGAGGACTGTCTGTTCAAAGTTCCGCGAGATCCGTTCGAAAAGGAGTCCATCGTCTTCGGGGACATGTTCCTTCTCCCCACAGGAGACCTCCTTAGTGAAGAAGAAGAAGGAAAGAGCGATGATAATCCCATTCACCTGACACAGGTTTAAAAGGACGAGTTCGAGCTACTCCTGAGCGTCCTTTTGCATAGGTAAGTTCACGGCACGCGCGCGCTCAACGCCGCGAGGATGGCGTCGCGCGCGATCATTACTTCGACTGCCATCGCTGACGAGCAATCCACATGACGGAACGCTTTCCCCACCAACACCGACAGAAACCACGGGACGTCTCAGAAAGCGTTTCCAGAAACCATTGGCCAATGGACGACCGTCCTAAAAGTCGCGACCCTCTGGGCGTTCGACGCCATCCGTCAGGTCGCGATCGATCATCTCAAAGACAGAGTGTCACCGGTGCGCAAGATTCTGCTTGGAATCGCTTATGACCTGGACTTTGAGTCTTGGTCGTTGCCTGCTATGAATGAGATCGTGCGACGACAACAACCGATCAGTCCCGAAGAGGGTCGGCGTATGGGTCTCAATATGACACTCAAATTGGCATCCGTGCGCGAGCAGATTTCATGGTTACCATCTGGCTCCTATCGCCCAGGCCGTAGACCTAATGTTGAGGCACTTGACTTCACGCAAATCCTTCGGGAAGCCTTCAAAACGTCCTCACGTTAGTTCTACGCCCAGTTCAGCATTCAAGAATATCATCCGCTACACAAATGTATATTCAGGTGCCATCTGAAGCGTACCATACAATACCGAGAATACGTAGCATCACTGACAGGATCCCAGAAGATAATATATATGAACATGAATGACCCGTAAGTATCTGAGTCGGAAAAGTCACGGGCCCACGTCCCACACGTGCTCGCAATCCAACATTTTTCACCGCTTCTCCCTCAGCTTCACCCAAACTACACCAATCAAGGTGATGCCAAAGCCAGCAATGAATGCAAACAAAACCAGTACATCTCTGTAGTAACTGGTGGGGTCAAAGCCAAACAGCTGGCGGCCAGTGAGCAATCACGCAGTAAATATCATCGAGAGTAAGACGCGTACCATCTCCATGATTAACAGCGCGGAGATATCGACCGGGACGCCTTGTATTTCGTCTACAATCATGAGCCCTGAGCCTACCTCGTTTACAGAGAGCGCTTCGAGGTTGTACTAAGTTGTGGACAGGTGTGAATTAACATGGGCTCTTGCATGCGGTAGGGTCTTACCTTCAGAGGACACAGCCATTGCAGCCATCGTAGTACTGGTGGGATGGATGTCAAATGAACAAAGAATCCAGCAAAAGTCATCTGGTACAACGCCGTGAGAGCCGAGACAAGGATCGCTATACCCCCGTTGTGGAAGAGCGTCGCGAGGAGGAAGTTCTGCGGGTTGACACGTGAGAGGTTAAACATATGGCTATAAGAGGGAGACGCACGAAAAGCGTCATGACAAGTGTGTAGAGGACTAGGATGAACAAGAATTTGAAAAAGTGAGCTGCGTCATGAGCGAGCCCGGCCATCCAATAGGTCCTGAGAAGAAACGTGTCAGTAGTCAGAACTGAGTTCGTCAGGTAAAATCAACAGACATCGTGGATACGATGATCGTCGGAAGAATGCGGAGTGGGATGACATCAAAGAAGAAACGAGACAAAAGCCATGCAGTCGGACTAACGAGCAGACGTCAGCTTCGCGAACGAAGAGAATTCCGACGGGGCAAACCTGTAATACGAGTTGGATCGCTCGCGAACAAAGAGCGGTCGTATTTCGATAATGTTGTACAAGGCACTCAGAGATGAGAAGGCGATAAGTGCACCCTATGGCTTTAGGTCAGAACATTGTCATCTGTCAAGACAAGTAAAAATGACAAACCAAGAAGAACAAACATCCTACACGGGACTGGAACCCAGCGATAGTCAATCCAGTATGGAAGTACAGTCCACCTAATATAATGATGTCAATACAGGTAGTGCGAGATATTCTCACTCAACGCACCGCAGAAGGCTCCTAAAATGGCAGAGACAATCAAATGAGTGAAAAACAGCGACTTGTCCCTAAATCAGGCTCTCTATAAGCTACTCAGGTGGTGGAGAAAAATATAACGCACCGACGCAATAGCTTCCATTCACGCCCACATAGTACTTGGAACTGCGTGAGGAATGTTGCCACATATTCTCCCGTAATGCTCCGGTTGCGAGTGACCAAAGCTTCCACGTCGGCACCATTGACTTTTTCATTAGAATTGGGATTTGCCGTGACTGTAAGTGCGTCCTGATCACTCTTTGCGACTACTGGGGTTGAGATCGAGCCAGCTGGGGCAGCGCTCGCAATTTCAAGAAGATAGTCCGCGACATTGTACCCCTCTTCGTAAGGGGGAACTTCCGATTCACCTGCTCTCTTGATGTCCGCATCACGAGCGCTTGTGAAATGTCTTGCAGGAGTCAAACCGCCAGGCCCAGAATACAGGGCTCGTCCACGTGAGAGAAGTAGAACGGAGTCAAACGAATGATACAGACGTGAGCTGCAAAAACAATATCAGATTGGAGATCAGCTATGGTTGAATACAGATTACCCACCTTGGTTGATGGACGCTACAAATGACTGCGACACCCCTACTGTTCTCTTCCACGGAACCAAACAGTTCACCACCACCCCGCGCGACCTCCATGAGAACATTGACGACGCGACGGGCACTCACTGAATCCAATCCACTCGTGGGCTCATCACACACCAATATATCCGGACATCCGACCAGTTCGAGGCCGATGCTGACTCTCCGCGCCTCGCCTCCACTAATCCCACGACCAGTTCCGTCCGTTGCGCCAATCCTCGTCTCTGCAACATCTTCCAAGCCGAGTTTCGAAATGATAGCTGATACCAATGCTGCTTTTCTCTCGGGAGACAAGGACTCGGGCAACCGTAGAGACGCTGCAAAAGTGAGCGCTTCCCGTACCGTTAGGACGGCAGGTAGGATGTCTGTTTGAGGAACGAACGCCAGTCGAGGTTGCCGTCCGTTTGCCAATGAAGGGAATGTGATCGAGCCGGTGAATAACCCCGATTTTGATTTCCCCGCAATCAATTCCACCAACGTCGTCTTTCCAGCACCACTGGGACCGAGGACAGCCATGAGCTCTCCAGCAGCGACACGACCGTTGACGGAATCCAAGATAGTTTTGTCGCGTCCGGAGGATCGGACAAAATATGAGACGTTCGTCCACCGGACATCGACTCCGCCGTTGTGACCTCCATCGAATGGCCGGTTTCGAGCAGCTCTCTGGAGAATCCATCCCCATACGACGCCCGCGATCCCGATCCCGACCAGGCTACCCACAACAGCCAGACCAGCGATGACCCCTGGACTGAGTGGGCTCGAACCCGTGGTCTGGCCCGATGTCGCTGTGCCATTGGACCCGTCAATTACGAACTGGGTGACACACTCCCCATAGACACAGCCTTGTAGTGCAAGCCCACTGGAGCCGAATAAGTCATTGATGATCTGCTGCTGGAAGTGACACGTGTTGGTGTTATCGCAAAGGATCGTCAGGGGGCCCGACAGCGAATTGATCGTGCTTGTCAAGTTGGATGACACAACAGCTCCGCAGAACGACGTGTTCGGGATACATTGACACTGTAAAGTAGAACAAGTCCAAGTATCCGTCGTGGACGTGGATGTCTGAGTGCAAGACGACGCGGTGCAGGAGAATTGTTCGACACCACTGTAGAATAGCTGTGCGTATACCGCCGGAGACCCGTCGGGGGACAGGACCGTGCCAGAAACATTTTGCAATGGAGAGAGTGAGGTATTGAGGGTCCGAAGAATGTTTAGTGTGGATTGCAAAGGGAAGATCGCTTGTAATGTCGGATTCTGGAAGATGATGGATCAAATTGTCTCCCAAGCAGTGTGAAAACAAAAACACAAACGTTAACTTGGCAGCTAAGTTCACCCGCTGCCCATACCATGGGGGAGGTATTGCATACCATAGTATCGTTAACACCCGACACCTGGGAGGTTGCGACGCTGCTAGCATTACCGCTCACAGCAGCGTATGCTGACTGGCACGCAGATGCACTTGTGCAGACGTTACAACCTACCCCTGTCCACCCATCGGTACATGAACAACCCGAGGAGGTCAAGTTGGGGAAACCACCCGACGCGACGGAGGACGGCGTGAGAGTGCGATCTGAACCATCAAATATGGTACCCCCGCATGCCGGCTGGGAACAATTTGCCCCACCAAATCCTGGGGGGCAAAGACAACCGGAAGCGCTAGACATACCATAATTGGTGCAAGATTGTGCAGTCACAGTGATGGAGAAAAAGAATGATGCGAAACTCAGCGCACGTAGGATGCTAGTTGCTGGCGGCATTGCTGATGCCCCGTGTGGCAGGAGGGTGCCCGCGTTCGTGGACGTGGGCAAGTCGAGAACCACTTTTTTGCCTATTGGGCCGCCTTGGCAGTGGCGTGGAGGCGAGTAATGCGGCGCGGGTCGCGTGGTCTTGGCATAGTAGTATTACCTTGCTTGGAAGCAAGGTTCAAATCGGACTTTTCTAAGCGGTCAAAGACTCACTGGCAGGCTGCTCTTTGACCGCTTACAGTGTGGCTAAGCGTCGCCTGCCCTTTTTTAGAGTCACTTGTCGTCGAATGAGTACGTTATTTTTGTGCTTTTCAGATAAGTTTCCCCAGCCCATACAATCACGTGTTGCTCCTGCACGTGATACGCTTAGTAATACATTACGACTTCACCCTCGATCATTCACCCCGCTCGCTCGCACCGCTGATCACTGGCACCCTCTTCTTCATTCTCCCCGCGCTGTCGTCACCCACACCCACACACTTTCTGCCATCCGTCCGCCTACCACCCGGCACATCCCAAACACCCCCGTTCTCCCAATTACGACCCCCACGACCCACTCGCGCCGCCCCAGCCTTACTACCACCCCCGTCACGACGCACGCATGGGTATCCGTATCGGGTCGTTCGATGACCGGTTAAATCCACCTCGTCCCATGCGTTGGAAGCAGAGCGTGCATAGGCACGACGAGGAATGGGCCACGAAGAAAGTCAGTCTTCCAGGCTTGGGGAAGAGACGATATCCACACGGGCAGTATGGCAGTAGGTACAGGTCGACACAGACTAGGCATGAAGGCATTCTGCCGTCAAACGGACCCTCATACACCTCCCTCCTCCTACTGACTCGGACCTGATGTGGACCGCAATTTCAGAGACAGAGATGGCCATGATAGACGTGTCCATGATTTGGCTGAGTCCCCTCCAGTGTGTCTCAGTTGCGTCGGTCCGCCGCCGCCATGCTGGTTTTCGCCAATTCCACACGAGCCTGTTCGCTGCCACCATTCCGCGGTGAAGGTGTGTACGATCCCGATGATACACCGATTGAGAACGCGACGCGTATGAACAAAAGCGGCGGGATTGGTACGCTCCTAGCGACGATGGATGGTAACCGGGGAAAGCTCAGTTAGATCGTCATAAAAGGTATTGCACCACGTCGAATCTGCCATTGAGATGGAGTAGTATACACGACCATATACAGTTGAAATGCCCATAATGCATAAAAAATCTCATAATGCATACTAGGATTTCGTACACTCTCGGCAAAAAATAACCGTGTTGTATTAGCAATCTCATAGTGCATACTACTATGCATTATGAGCATTTCAACTGTAGTTCATCCTGTTCCCATGCAAATAAAATAAAAAACCATATGAATCCCACCCTCAACTGTCCGACTTCCCAAGCAAGGTTTCTGCCAACGAAGACGGCAATTCCCGAGTGTAATACACCACACCGAATCTGCCTGCCGAGTCGGGCCGTCGGCGTTCCGGTAAACAAGAACACCAACTTCAACTGGTCCAACTTCACTTTTGTCGGGTTTCACCATGTCCTCGCGCGTAAGTTGGTTTGTTTCATTCAAAATTGGTCATTGTTGAGCCCCTTTAAGATTGCTTCTTGGTGGTCTTCCTCTGCCAGTGAATCTACTCCAGCCGGAACGACAGAGAAATATGATCCAACCAATCCAAAGATGAACCCTTTAAATCCCAAGGGTCTCAAGCCGTATGCACCCAACTGCGTGGGCCGGCCTGTTCTATGCTAATTGCGTTTTTCAGATGCTGCGCTTGTCCAGAAACCAAATCCGCTCGCGATTCATGTTTTTTGCAGCATGGGGCCGACCAAGGTCAATGTGCAGAACTGATTAAGAAACACGTCGAGTGCATGCGTGGCCTTGGCTTCGAAATTTAAGCTGCGTCATCCCTATATACACAGCTGGGCCGGAACCACTGGGTACGGTACACTTGATCAAATTCTGTTGAAATGTTGACACCGCACTCGTAGCAGATCTCAATCACGCCAACTGTCGTCACTACTACAGTACATCGAATCTATAGACTCGTCCCATCTCACGAAATACATCGAGTCACAGTCAGCGCTTTACCTCAATAGTCGCCGTGGTCCTTTCTTTCTGGCTTGTTTGCCCAAACCGGTCATCCGAGTCCGTAGTTATCCCGGTGCATGCCGTGTTTGATATGACCGGGTAGATACGTCTATCAATGACGTGCGCCTGCAGAAGTGGACAGGAAAAATGTCGTTTTTTGCACTCCGGTCATCCGGAAAAAGTATGCCCTCCCTTCGGGAATGGGAGGTCTGTTTCCGTTTGACCTTTATGAGTCCTGTCTATTCCGTTGATAACGATATATGATGCGATTAGATCATCTAAATCGCCTTTCCTGCCGGGGGAGGCCGGAAAACTCGCAGTTTCCTCATCAAATGGGGTGACCTTGAAGGGATTTAAGAAACCAGCAACTTATGATCCGAATCAACTCACTATCGCTGGCCCATTCCAACTCTCCAGCATCTTCTACACCATGAAGCTCTTTGCCGTTGTTGCCGTACTGGTCTTTGCCACTCCCGTGTTCCCCACCGACACATACACTATAACGTATGACACATTCTACGACGGGACAGTGACCTCCCTCTACGACGCTGCCTGCTCGACCGGCGAGTATGGCCTAATTACCTACGGGTATAACAACATGGGGCAGATCCCTACCTACCCAAATCTCGGAGGGGCACCTCAGATACAGTCGTGGAACTCGCCCTACTGCGGCTCCTGTTGGGATCTCACATACACTGACCCACATGGCGATTCCACGTCTATCACTTTCACGGCCGTTAACATCGGCGGTGAGGGCTTCACTATTGCGTTTTCGGCCATGGATTCCTTTACGAACGGAAACGCTCTGACACTTGATGGTGTCTCGATTACCGCGACTCAGCTGCCAGCGAGCGCGTGCGGCATGTAAAAAAAGTTTAATGGTAAGCTATCCTATTTATCCCGCTGTTAATCGTAGTCATGAAAATCGAACAGGTTTCCAAGTTCCAACATGTTTGTGGGGTTCGCTCCAGGTAGAGTGCGTGATCCGTATGTCTTCTAGAACACCGCATACGAACGGGACCAGTTAATTTACGAGTTCGTTTTGCAGGAGTTGTTCGTTTTTGCGTTTACGTTTATTTATATTTACATCGTTTACTATATTCAGAACGGTCCGGAGGCTTTACGACCTTGTGCTTTTGTTTCGCGTTGGCTGAAAAATGAATATGCTGGTGACTGTTGCTGAACATTCCGGCGAGTCAATGATAACATCGGTCGTTGCCGTGTTTCATCAGCCTTGACATCGCTTCACGCCCCTGATTCCGTGTTGAACAGGGTGATTAACCAAGCTGAGGAATTCCGAGTCAGTGGGACGAGCTTTACAGCCGACATTCCTGTGGACTTGAGGACATTGATTGTGATGACATTGTAGGTCACGACTGGATTGTTCTCTTCGACCTTGTTGACGATCGCCCCACCGCTGTGTGCCAGTGGACAACCCTTCAATGGTCCCATCAGATATTGAGAAGAGCCTCTATGTGGCCACTATAATACTCCGGTATCCAACAGCTCATGGTTCATCAGCCCACCGTCACTGGCCCATTCTAACACTCCTCCCTACCTAATCGGACTCGGGTATCTCAGATACAGTCGTGGAACTCACATACAACGACCCAAGCGGCTGTACCTGACTGTCAGTTTTTCTGATGGGCCAGTAACGAGATAGGAAACAAGTTTCCCGTGAGAACCCAGGGTCACAGTGTGGTGCAATTCACCGTGCATAGTATGGGTATTGTTCAGGACATTGAAGATCTGACTGATTACCCTATCGCGTCCACGTTTGTGACACTCCAGATTACTCTTGTCAATCGTCGCATGACGTTGACATTACTCCAAGAAGACCTTAATCGAGCGGTTGCATGTGGTCCCACAAGCTGAGATGGCACGGTGGTTGGAAGTCCTACCGCCCACGAGCAAAGTCAAGCGAAGTGACAAAGCGAGGGGGGTAGATCTTGGTTTCTCTTCAAGCCTCGCTACTCGTACTATTTTTCTGTATCACGACATCACGAGTTTACCCATATGAAGATACCGTACACTCACACAAATCTGTTTTCGAAACTAAAGCCAGTTACAAGTCTAGGCCCATTATGGTTGAAGTCGTGGACAGGTGCGTTGGCGCCGCTACAACCGATGCATGAATTTGCGAGCGATCCGCGACGTGATTTTCCTTCCGTTCTGGTACATATGTAAAGGTTTTGGGAGTCCGAAGATAGGCTCGTAACCAGCGTTTCATACTCTGCTATTTCATACTCCGTTACGCTACGTTGCGTCCGCAAGCTCACGCGCACGTCTCATAGTGATTGCTCATATAGAGACATGTCAAGGTGAGCTTACGTACGCAGACTGGTAGCGAGTCTAGTCCGAAGAGGCCTAAACTTGCACGAAACAGTCAACTGACAGTTACCATGAAGCCCTAGAACACTGTACATGGACCCCCCTCCTGCAAAATGCAAGCCAGGACAACCCAAAGGCACCAAGAACAACCCAACCACCAAGAGCATTGGTCGACCATGCAGAGACGGCCGACCGCCTCAGAAACGGGCAGTGACCAGTAACGATGAAGGACAGACAAGAGGTGCGTGCATCCTAAAGTTGGATTGACTGTATTTACATTTTTGTTCTCAGCGCTTGCATGAGAGAGTCTGTGCCCTTCTCCGCTCAACACCGACTAACTTGAATTCCACTGCCCCGATGGTGCTTCTGATGACCTTGCGAGACACGCCAGCAGTGCCTGGTCCCACTGTTACGCGCGACATTCGAAGTGTTCAGCCCATGGCGGGTTTGGAATTTACTCGATCATCATGCCCTTCAACAATCAGCCCTCTATCTCTATGCCGACACTGCCCATCAAGCTACCACCGCGCTGCCACGACGGCACCGCACGCACCAGATCCAAACGAAAGCAAGTTCAGGCTGACAACAATGCGTCAGCGTCACCCGCTGGTGTTACAGCGCCCGCTTGCAGTCGAGCAGCTCGGTGCTGCCCCTAGTGCCTCGGCACGACATGCAACGGCCGGTGGAACTTGAAGTGGCCCAGTGCACACACTTCAACTCTCAAGGCTCGCACTCCATGATGTCTAATCCGTTGGTCTGTTACTACCCCCATACGACTAGTACTAGTGCTTGGCTGCATTTGTTGGTGATGGCCCTGAATTTGAAACCTAACCTTTCTGTGTCGAAAACTGACTCTGTCATCTCGAGCTTCGTCCCCATGTGATAAATAGTAAGTACTGACGCACGATCGTTGCACAATCATCAAATCCGACCTCCTCCATTTAATTATTTAATATTTGCTTGGACCCTATCAAAGTTTCGCGTTTCACAATTGAAGAACAGACGGAACAGCTGCTCGAGTTTCACCATGTTCTCAAGTGTAAGTAGTTTTGTTTCATTCAAACCAAACTTGGACAATGTTGAGCCCTTTTAAGATTGCTTCTTGGCGGTCTTCCTCTGAATCCACTCCAGCCGGATCATCGGAGAAATACGATCCAAGGGTCTCAAGCCGTATGCAACCAGCTGCATGGGCCGGCCTGTTCTATGCTATTTGCGTTCTTCAGATGCTGCGCTTGTCCAGAAACCAAATCCGCTTGCGATTCATGTTTTCTGCAGCATGGGGCCGACCAAGGTCAATGTGCAGAACTGATGAAGAAATACGTCGAGTGCATGCGTGGACTTGGCTTCGAAATTTAAGCTGCGTCATGCCTATATACACAGCTGGGCCGGACCGGGCATGGTAGACTTGATCAAATTCTGTTGAAATGTTGACCCGCAGTCATAGCAGATCTTGATCGCGCCAACTGTCGTCGCTACTACAGTACGTCAAATCTATGGACTTATCCCACCTCACGAAATACACTGAGTCAGGGTCAGCGCTTTCTCCCAATGGTCGCCGTGGTCGTTTCTTTCTGGTTTGGCTTCCCCAAAGTGGACATCCGTAGCTATCCAGGTGCCTACCGTGTTTGAAATGACGGGTAGATACGTCTAACAATGACGTGTGCCTGCAGAACTGTGGACAGGGAAGGTCGGTGATTTGCACTCCGGCCATCTGGGAAAAGTATACCCTGCGTTCGACATCTGCTGCATTCAAATGGTGAAGCATTGGCAAATTTGCGAGAATGGGAGGTATGTTTCCTCGCTGACATTGATAAGTGGTTTCCCCGCAGAAAGAAATCGCCTTTCCTACTGGGGGAAGCTCGCAGTTTCCTCATCAAATGGGGAGACCTTGAATAGATTTAAGAAGCCAGCAACTTATGGTCCATCAACTCACTGTCGCTGGCCCATTCCAACTCTCCAACATCTTCTACACCATGAAGCTCTTTGCCGTTGCTGCCGTACTGGGCCTTGCTACTCCCGCGTTCTCTCACTCCAAGACATACACTATGTCGTTTGACAACTTCTACGACCAGACGGAGAATTCCCTCCGCAATGTTGCCTGCTCGAACGGCGAGTATGGCTTAGTTACCCACGGCTATACCACCTTCGGCTCCCTCCCTACCTTCCCCTATATTGGAGGGGCACCTCAGATACAGTCGTGGAACTCGCGCTACTGTAGCACCTGTTGGGAACTCACATACACCGACCGACACGGCGTTTCAACGTCTCTCAATATCACAGCCATTAACCCTGGTGATAATGACCCGAAACGCTTCATTATCTCGTTTGAGGGCATGGCTATCCTTACGAACGGTCATGCTCGGAAACTTGATGGTGCCCCGATCACTGCAGCTCTGCTGCCAAGGAGCTCGTGTGGCTTGTGGGAGGATTAGAGGTAAGTCAGCCCATTTACCTCGCGCTCGGCGATCCGTTGATCGTAGTCATGAAAATTGAGCAGGTTTCCAAGTTCCAAGTCGATACCCTACCAGCTCGGACTCTTTCGTCTTGTGTCCAGTGTCTTTTTTGCATGTTTGTAAGATCCGTTACAGATAGAGTGCGTAACTCGTATGTCTTCCGGAACACCACGTACGAGCTCGGGATTTTGCACGGTTGACGAGATATAGCCTCAAATTTACTTGGAATGTGAGGGCCGGTGAAGGTTTCCATTTCAACAGTGTATGTTTAGCCACGCATTGCTGGCAAACTTTGACGGCCGTGTTGGGATCATATTTACGTTCCTGCGGCAATCACTAGACATTCAACTCCATTCTGCCCAATGACTTTCCGATACGATCAGTTCCCAGACTCGTGCTTATGAGGGGTAGAACATCATTAGGCTTACATGTCATTTACTCAAGTTATCGGCCTCGAATTCAAGCTGATCACAGGGTCTACCACGCGGCTGATTGAGTGGCCGTTGGATGATGATCTAGAGTCTGGGTAAGTTTCAGCACAGGGACATTCCTCCGCTGATCAATTATCTTTGCCACGATGCATATCACGCGGGGGTATGTGGAGAGGCGACCGTCATGAGAACATCGGGGATAGAGAGACGAGCCAGACGATGCTCGTGTCTGTCGTATGTTGGCCTAAACATCATCCTCTGCGTGTATACTCTTGGACGGTTTGCAATGTTCTGTACGGCTACATGCCAATCTTCCCGACAGCCGTCCTGTCTCACCGTCTCGCTCAGTCAACTGACCTTTCTGCTGCAGAGCCAACCCTGGTGTTGCCTTCTGGTTGCGAGTATTCCAATATATAAATGTTCATCCTGCCATAGCATGAACTGCGTCCTCTCAGCCCGTACACCCGACGCTCTGAGCTCCTCCCCTTATGCTGCGGCTGTCCTAGCGTTCGCTCTCTCCGCTTCTGCACAGACATGATGGAGTCACTCACACGACATGACGTACGACGAACCAACCCTCTCGTTGACGGCGGCTGTCACTTGCTCCAATGGCGTGAACGGTCTGGTCTCATGAGCAAAGGCTACATTACCCCTGCTTCTCCCCCACCTACTGCTACCCCAATATCGGAGGGGCGTACACCGCGACCGGCTGGAACTCGCCCGCCTGTGGCACGTTTTAACGAAATCACCTACGGTGACACGACGCTCGCTATCTTGGCGGTGGACGTTGCACTCGAATCTTTCCTAGCAGGCGATGGACGTATTGACGTGAGGGTTGGCGATCGAACTTGGTAGAGTTGACGTCAATGCGACTGAAGTTGACGCATCTGTCTGCGGGATCTATCGATGAAATCAACGGCAGATATGTAAGTAGGTCCGAGTCCGTGACCAGGTTCGTTCTGTGACGTGTCGAGGATGCTCGATCGATGAAACAGTATAAGAACTTTCCTTGCTTGACAATTCGAAATTGATACGCGGATTCAAAACGCAGTCTACTGCTTCTTGAGGGGTTTCATTTGGGTTCATTGGGAAGATGGACGCTGCTTGAATGGTACATCTTGTAGCTCGTGGTGGTGAGAAAGTGAAGGACTCTGAAGCAGTATTCACACTACCCACTCAAAATGTGCGTCTTATATCCGATACACCCACAACGTCGTGAAGACGCGCTGTGCTCTAGTCGTTCTTAAATCCGGACCTGTAAGAGGACAGATCTCTTACCATGCCAAATTGACAAATAGCGCTCTTGATCTGTGAGCTGCCATGTCAACATGAAGATAGTTGACTGACACCTGATAAGAGTTTACTCGAGACTCGAAGTAGGAAACGAAGACAATGGTACTTTTGGTAAGTTCATTACAAATCGAAATGGGACATGAACAGAATCAAAAGAGCTGGCGAATTTCACCTGCCAAATAGCACACCCACGGTTCAAACATCGTTTACCACATGATTTTTCTCGCTCCCAGACCGATCTCCTTGCCCGCATTGTCCTTCATGGCTCTGACACCCCAAAAGGCAAACTTGTACTTGGCTCCATTGCCATGGCCCGCCTTTCGGTACATGCTGTCATAGCACACACTGAAGGAGAAGAAACCTTCAAAGAGTTCTTTCACCGAGCCGTCCTTCTCCTTTGTCCAGACGCGCTTTATTTTGAAAACCCCCTTGGCACTCTTGATACCACAGGCCGGAGATAGTCCGGTATGTCCAACGAGACCCGGCCCTGCGGTGCTGTGTTCCGGGGCTTGGAAAGATAATCGCTCGGTGGGGGTGAACGAGAGAGATTTCTTGTACGTGAAGGAGTCGAGTGTGATATCAAATGGACGCTCGGCCATAGGATCCAGCACGGACGCGCTCTCAAATCGACCGTGAGGCGGGGCAGACGAGGATGTGTCGTGAGGTGCGAGAAAACAGTGTGCGGTGTAATCGTGTTTGGCCTGGGAAGCGAGGATCCTGTCGTATACGGCGGAGTAGTCGGGTGTTGTCGCTCCTTGAGGTAAACACAGTTTGGCGAGGGAGGGCAAATACATTCCGTACAAATCGAAGTTGCCAGAGAAAGTCGGAACATGTTGCGTCACGCCAGGTTGAGAGACGATAATTGGTTGTATTGCTGGTCGGATTTGTTCGCCTGACTCGGTCGTTCGGTCGCTTGGGGTGGCTGTCACGCGCCCCTTTGACGCCCTGGCTGGCGAGGCTGGTACGGAACGTGCCGTGCTTTGCGTTGTGTGAGTAGACTGTGATGATTCTGAAGCCGGTCTGGTTCGTTTGTTGGGACGACGCGAGGTTTGCTTGGATGGGTTTGTACTCCCCAGTGCAACTGCCATCTCTGGCGAGAGCTGTCTTTTCAAGCTTCCTGCTGAGGTGGATGCGGATGGGCCTGGCTAAGGAGACGAAACGGAATTATTACACAAGTCTGGTGGAGGGTAGACGTACGAACCTGCGAGCGGTGCATTTTCATTCGGTATCAAAGAAGTGGAGGACAAATCACAAATCAGGACGTGCCAACTTGGTACGCGACTGGTCACGTGAAACAAAATCAACCAAGTCACACGGACCGACGTCCGAGCAGAAAATAATAATATCCGGGGTGGCTCCTTCCCCTCCAAGTTAGTGAACTTCTCCCGAAACTGCCTCTTCTATTCACTATCTTTGTTGACCCCACCTTGGTCGCCTCAACTTTACACCGCTAACCATGTCCTGAGTCACCGCCAATGGGTGGGGCGAGTTCCGGTGCAAACCTCGCGCAACGCCCCGCACCGTTCGCCACGGCGGCCACGCTATTGGCGTATTGACAACTATTTATGGCCAGCTTATGGAGCGGCGATTACCCATCGGCGCCAACTCGGAAAAACCTCGGACACGGATGTTATTCCTGACGTGTCACATGGCCTAATACGAGGCCCATAAGAGAGCGGGGCAGCTCCCTCCCCCACATCTTTATCTCTCTCTTCGAGGACGTCCTGAGTCCTCACCACAGAATAAATGGTCCCTTCGGACTTCGCCAATGCAAACGTCGACGAGGTCGTCGAACATCTCACCACGGACGAGGCCATTTTGCTAACCGCTGGTGTTGGCTTTTGGCACACACATGCAATACCTCGACTCGGAATACCAGCTATCAAGGTCAGTGCCAACGATTCCCACTCTATTAATGTTCTCATCTTTCACCCCTAGGTCAGCGATGGCCCAAACGGCAAGTGCATAATCTCGTCATATTCCGCGTGGTACTAGGTTATATGCAGGTATCAGAGGAAACCATTTCTTCATGAGTACACCTGCAAAGTGTCTCCCCTCAGCAACCGCGCTTGGCGCAACTTGGGACACAGAGCTTGTCGAGCAAGCCGGATTCAAGCTCCTCGCAGGCGAGGCCAAACTCAGAGCTGCTCCTGTTATTCTTGCCCCAACATGCAACATCCAAAGGGTATGGTCATCCTAAATTTATATTTTATGCACCAACTCATGCGCATTATCAACACAGAACCCCCTTGGAGGACGGGTAAGCTTACCAGAGAGTTTATGGTCGCATGTATGCTGACACACAGAAGGCTTTTGAAAGTTTTTCAGAGGACCCCATACTTTCTGGACTCATTGCCGCTGCCTACGTGAATGGTGTTCAGAAAAACGGTATTGGAACCACTATCAAACACTTTGTGTACGTCTTCCCATATTCTCTGCTTCCATAAACCTGGCTCATTCCCAATCGCAGCTGCAATGATAAGGAGAACGATCGAATGGCTTACGACAGTATACTCAGCGAACGTACTCTCCGTGAGATCTACCTCATGCCGTTTATGCTTGCGCAGAAGCATGCTAAACCCTGGTGCTTCATGACCTCGTGAGTGTCCCTGGAGGAATCGTTCTCCTGATCCACGAGCATTCTTCATTCGTATTCTTAGCTATAACCGTGTCAACGGCACCCATGCATCTGAGAACCGTCACTTACTCCAAGACATTCTCCGGAACGAATGGAAATTCGACGGGTTGATCATGAGTGATTGGTATGAACGCATTGACCTCTCCTGACGGAGATAATGTCCATTTAACAGAACCTATTATCCAGGTTTGGGGTTTACAGCATTGACCTCAGTGTAAATTCCGGATTGGACCTCGAGATGCCGGGGACAAACAAATGGCGGACGCTTGATCTTATGAACCGATCGATCGTGTCCCGCAAACTGACGGTCCGGACCGTTAAAGAGCGCGCGAAAAAGGTGGTCGAATTAGCTAAACGAGTCGCGCAAGAATCTCCAGAAGTAAGTTATCCAACACTCGTCATTTCTAGCGTGTACTAATGTCTCCCCCAGATCTTGGACGGTGATGGCATTGAACGAACTGTGGAGAGCGAAGAAGACAAAGCTCTCCTGCGCAAGCTCGCGGCAGAGTCTATTGTCCTCTTGAAGAACGATAACAATCTCTTACCTCTTCAACCTCAAAATCTGAAAAAGATCGCGATCGTTGGTGGCAATGCACAAGCTGTTGTTTTATCTGGTGGTGGTTCTGCCGCCTTGAAGCCTTCATACTTTATTTCCCCGTATCAGGGTATTCTCAATGCACTTTCGTCGAGCGTCGAGGTTACTTACAGCGAGGGCGCTAGTAGTACGTCGTTTTTCGATTCCCGAGACAATTTGCTGACCATTGCATTAGCATACATGGAAATGCCCACTCTTGACTTCGAGCTGACGACACCATCAGGAGAGCGCGGGTGGATCGGTACTTGGTATGCGCATGAAAGCGACGAGAGCATGGTTGCCCTGAGTACGCCATTTGAATCCCGACTTGTGGACGAGACCCGCATCTTCATCAGCACTTCCGCACCCAACGGTATCACTCGCAGATGGACCATGAAGCTCGAAGGCCAACTGAAGCCCAGGGCCCACGACTGCACGTTCGAGTTCTCCCTGACTGTATCCGGAAGGGCCAAGGTGGATACGCCATTTCCCACTGCAGGGTATGCCATCCTGACCCATTCTCCATCCAGCTCTTTGTCGACGGCAAGCTGGTCATTGATAACTGGACGCGTCAGCGTCGTGGGGACTCATTCTTTAATAGCGGCTCCCAAGAGGAGAAGGGTAGGGTCGACCTTAAAGCGGGCGTCAAGTACAACATTCTCGTTGAATTCTGCAACGTCAGGGCTCCTGCAGATGGTGACGAGAACGAGACGGTTCAAGACAGCAACCCTGGTGTCCGTCTTGGGGGTGCAGAAGTCCAAGATCCCGATGTGAAGATGGCTGAAGCCGTCAAGCTGGCATCGGAGGCGGATGCTGTCATTGCTATTGTTGGTCTGAATGCCGATTGGGAGTCGGAGGGCTACGATAGAAAGACATTGGCCCTTCCCGGTCGAACTGACGAGTTGATCAGTAAGGTGTTGGCTGCGAACCCAAAGACCGTTGTGGTCACTCAATCCGTAAGATCTATTTCCTAGTCTTGCTCGACGCTCTCTGAGATGTTCCAAAAATGGGTAGGGCTCGTCGATAACGTTACCCTGGGCGGACTCTGTTCCCGCCATCGTCCACTCTTGGTACCTCGGTAACGCAACAGGTGACGCCATCGCCGACGTTCTCTTCGGGAAGAAGAACCCATCAGGAAAGCTTTCATTGACGTTCCCAAAGAGACTCGAGGATATCGCTGCCCACGGTCACTTCCACTCGGAGAACGGCGCCCTGCGTTACGGAGAAGACTTGTTCGTCGTACGTATCCCCACGCGTGCACGAACACGGGCGTAACCCGTTCTTTCCCTGTTAGGGCTACAAACACTTTCAACACCGCGGTATTGCCCCCCAGTTTGCGTTTGGGTGAGTCGTCTGCCAAGCCAAGCGCGCGACGCGCGGTTGACGTGGTCCGCACACACAGACACGGTCTTTCATACACCACGTTTGTCTTGTCCGACCTCGACCTGTCCACGCCTGTCGTCGCCGACAGCGATTTCAGTCTGACGGCCACGGTCATGGTGACTAATACCGGCTCTGTCGCCGGCTCCGAGGTCGTACAGCTGTACGTGTCGATGCCCAAGACGTCCGAGGTGACCCACCCGCCGCGCCTGCTTCGCGCATTTGGCAAGGCGAGGAACCTCGCGCCCGGCGCAAGTGCGCGCGTCGTGTTGGCGCTCGACAAGATCGCGGTGTCCTACTGGGACGATCAGATCAACCGCTGGGTGATCGAGCGAGGGGAGTATGGGGTGAGCGTTGGGCCGAGCAGCGACGTGTTGCCGTTGATGGCGAGCTTTGTGGTAAACAAGACTTTGGAGTGGAGTGGGTTGTAGAGATCTGCTTCTTGCGACATCGAGTTGTATTTGTACTGTACCTTGAGCAACTGGACGTACGATTGTCGAGCGGAAGTGTGTCGCTGGAAGAAATGTTTTTCTTTTTTTTTCTCTGCCTAAAGTACATATATCGGAGAGCGGTGAATACTATTTACGAGCTCTAGGAGACCGTCCGAGTACACAGGAGCGAGGCACATGCAAGCAACAATACACAGAGGGAGATATACACGCCGTAGCGAGGAACCCAGTCTTGTCCGTCATACTATACATATCGAATCGAATAATCATCGGAAAATAAAAAAGTGGAGGTGCATGAAGAAAAAGGCGTGACGAGTCGTGGATGGCATACGTCTCGATTCGTCGTCGCACCATGGAAAAGAGAAAGTGACGAAAGGGGGGGAAAAATCGAGGTCGTCCGTCACGCCTCGTCCGAATCAAAAAGCGAGATGGGTCGTTGTAGCGGTGCGGGCGACCGCGTAAGTTCCTCGTCGAGTCCCGTATCCTCTGGGTCTTGTACCCTCACCCTCACCCTGTCTCTGTCCCTCTCGCGCTCGCGTTCACGCTCGTAATCTCTTCCCAAGTCTCGCCTCCGCTCTCTGTCTCTATGTTGGTCCCTGTCCCGAACGCGTTCCCTCTCCGCATCCCTATCCCTGTCCCTCTCGCGAACTCGAACCCTCTCTCTGTCTTCGTCACTGTCCCTGTACCGCCGATGTGACGTATGCGGACGCACAGGCGGCGCCGGGTACGTCACCCCCGGCGGCAACGGCGCAGCCTCGTACGGCCCACCCGCCCGGCCCATCGACGTCGACGCGCTCTGCGTGCGCGTCCGGACGTAGCCGTTCTGAGACCGACCCGAATCCGGGTTCGGGTTCGGGTTGCGATTGGAATTGGAATTGAGAACGGGACTGGAATGCGCGCGACGGTGGTCCCTGGCGGGATGGGTACCGGGCTTGGAGGAGGAAGAGGTGGATGCCGTGCCGTGTCCGGGTGGTGGATAGGGGATGAAGCCAGCTGGCCAGGGGTTAGAAGGTGTCCCGGAGCGTTGGGCGGTGTCGGATGAAGAAGACGAGTGGTGGTGGCGGTGGTGGTGGTGGCGCGGTTGGGATTGAGATTGGGAATGGAGGTGGGAATGGGATCGATGATGGTGATGTTGGCGCTGGCGCTGACCCGCATCGTCCTGTGGCAACGGTCGATTAGCAGCCTCGGGGCTCAAAAGGTCCGGGTGGGCCGCGGTCGTCGCAGGCGACATGGTCGTCTCAGGTTCGGACTGTATGCCCCCGTATGTGCACAGACGGCAACCTTCGTGAGTGTGGCGGATGTGCGAGGACGGGAATGCTCACCGGTGACTCGACGACGATGTTGGGGATGCTGCTGCTGCCCGAGCCAGGACGTTGGCGGAAGCGCTTACGAAGATACTCGAGCGGGGACCGGGTGTGTGCGGTGTGGGACGCGGGGTCGTCCGGTAGTGGGTGGGGGTGGGTTGCGGCGGATTCGGTCGGGCCGGGCGTGCGGGCCCGTGGATCGTCGACGTCCACATGGGGTGTGGGCGTCATGGTCTCCCGCGGTTGGTAATAAAAGTGCGGCGGTCGCTGCGGATGGGGAACCGCGGATGGTGTCTTCCGGTACACATACCCAAGCGTCAGCGAGGCGGTGGAGAGAAGAGAGGCACACATACAAGCGAACGCGGTGGATTCCGCGGCGGGGTCCCGTCATCGGAATCCGCACGCCATTGTTCGACGATGCTTTCTGCTTCTGTCCTGCTGGAATGGCGACTTTCCCGATCGCGATGCTCGTTTCGAGATGTACTCTCCCTGGAGGGCTGACTCCCACTTCTCGCTCTACCGACGTAAATCTCGTTGCGTAACGAACTCCCGGGCCGTTTGTTTACCAGATCATATTGCGAGATATGGGTGGAAGTACGAGATGCGACCGAGGGCGTGTGTCCAGGCGGAATAGGTGGCGGAGCGGACGTCTGATAAGCATAATCGCGCGACCGGATAGGCGGCGGCACTGGGGTTGGCGCTGGTTGAGGGGTACGTCGACTATCCTGGAGTTCAGTCGCGGCGGAGCTGGGTGAGGTGGGAATAGGTTGCCGCAGTTCGTGCGGGAGTGGCATATGGATATAGGATGTGCGTGAATCGGCTCTTGGGATCCATCCGTCGTCGAGAGGGACGTTGATGTGTTGGGTTGTGATCGGGCTAGGGCTAGGGCGGATCGGTATCGGACGAATGGTTTCTGGTTCATCGAGTTCATGGGGCGGGGAGGGCGTGCGATGCTCATGAGAAGGCGTGTGGACGCGGACAGGAATAGGAAGCGGCGGCGCGTGTAAGGCAGTATCGAACGTACGTGCAGGCGGCGTCGATTCGGAGCGCAATCTGTGATCAGCGTGGGTAACGAAGAACGTGCAACGCAGTCATTGACGTACGGTTGTTGTCGAAATGATGCACCCGAGCGCAACTGAATATGGGATCGTGGATCATTACGTTCTTCATCTGTAGTGGCATCGTCGAGTTCAAGAACGTTACCGTCGCCGTCATGGAGTTCTAGGGAGATGGGGTGATGAGGAGGTCGGTCTAATGGCCCTATGAGTCGACGACCTCTACCTTCGTCATAGCCTATCCTGCGACCGATGGATAGTCCCTCTTTGTATCCCATCCTTCGGCCCTCCTCGCGCGCAAGCATCACGAGCTTCTCTTCTTGCAACTTCCTCGCCTTTGTTCTAGCTCTCGCAGCCTCTGCCTCTGCCTCGTTCCGCTGGGAAGCCACCTGGTCGATGATATCTTGGGCTCGAAAGATCTCTTTTTGCGCATTCTCGAGTTGCAGCTTGTACAACTTGAGTTCCTCTCGGAGTCTCGCCGATTCTTGTTCTGCACGTTCACGATTCTCGGTTGCGATCCGCAGACGATGAAAGTAATCAAGGGCACGACGTTCTGCCGCATTTGCGCGGGATGATTCTGCCTCGAGGCGTTCAGAGGTGACGACGAGAGCTGCATTGATTTCGCGGACTTCTTCCTCTCGGGAGACGAGTTGTGCTAGGAGGTGGCTGCTACTAGACCCGTCTGTGGTGGAGCGTGAGCGATGATGTGATGCCGATTTCGAACGGCGTCGGGAGTCCAAGAATGTGGGTATCCCCGACGACGGAGAGGATGGGCTAGAGTCGAGATCATCAGGATGCTCATGGGCAAAGTGAGCCCTTGATGAGTTGTTTGATGCACATCAGTATACCATCGCACCCAGGGGCCAAGGGAGTCACAATACCTTTGTTCGTCGTCGAGATCAGCAGGCAACATCGGGCATCAGTAAAGATGCAAGACTTGTATGGTCAATTGTCTGAGAAAGTCAAGAGAGAGTGGTGATGCGGGTTGACGGTGGCACGCAACGTCAACGTTGCACACAAAGAGGATGTAAGGATGGACGTCAGGTGTGCCGCGTGTACTCCAGCAACGAGAACCGCTGAGAAGTCGTAATCTACGATTAGCGGATGCGAGTGCTGGGGAAAGATGGCATTGTGATTATGCGGGCGATATCCAGAGTGAGGCCAAGTCATGTCCAGAACACGTGGCCAGTGCATGGTGCGTAAAGTCCATCCGAGTCGGTCCGTGGAAGATACAAGTCGGAATTAGCCTTGTGCGGGGTTGAATGGTCCGAATCAGAAGATCAATCCTGAGCGCTCAGCGCACGGGGACCCGCGATACACGACGCAGACACGTGTTAGCGACTCTACGGCGGGTGTAGGATATCTCCACATCGATAATGCACAGCGCCTGTATTCGAGAACTGATGGCTGGTTGTAGGAGTGCGACAAAGTGTTGCTGCCTCGAAACGTTCTTGACGTTGATACTCACTGCAACCGAGCATGCCAACGAACAAAAAAAAAAGACCGAATGACCGAGAACAGAAACGGTTGTTTGGCAACGACTTGAAAAACAAACAATGCGCCCGTGGCGACAAAGGGTCATTCGCGAAGACGGTATGTAACTGTACGACAGAGAGCTGTGATTAGAGAATAATCAGCGTTTCAGGTGCGGATATGAGGGACTTTCTCGAGTGGGTGGTCGCGTGCCAATTAAAAGGCTGTGGTTCATATGCTTAGTCAGCAGACCAATCATATGAGAATCAGCGATTTCCTGATATGGGCAGTGCAGCCTAGTGGAAGAATCCCTTTTTGCAGCAGCTGCGCGACGACGGGGCAAAGGATTCGGAGGCCTCTCTGTCGCGGCGTCGTGTTTGACAGCGAGAAAGATCTTGCTCGCATCCACAAACACACAAACCACCAAATACCCTATTAGATAACCGGTAAGCTTATCTATCAGAATTTCCGAACCTCCTTATCGCGGGTACCTCCTACATGGCCTTATCGTATTTCGTTTACAGCATACCCCGAAAAACTCGCTATGTCTCACGGTTCCTATACGTCTCATTCACAATCCATCATGACAGAGGAGGAAGAGGATTGGGAAGACTACGTTAAAGGAGGCTACCATCCCGTCCACATCGGCGACGCCTTTTCAGACGGTCGGTACATCGTAGTCCGAAAACTCGGCTGGGGCCATTTTTCCACCGTTTGGCTCGCCAAGGACACAAAGTAAGCAAGCGCCGGCTTCTTCGTGATTTTATTTCTATTTCTTACATGTCTTGTTATTTTATTCGATAATCAGGTTGAATCGCCATGTCGCCCTCAAAGTGGTCAAATCCGCCCCAAGGTATACGGAGACCGCTCTGGACGAAATCAAGCTGCTACAACGTCTCATCACTTCTTCCACCCCCCCGGTTCAGCCCAATCCTCAGAACCCGAACCCAGCACCTTCCCCTTCCCAGACTCATCCTGGCAGATCGCACGTTATATCCTTCCTTGACCACTTTAAACACAAGGGGCCAAATGGCACGCACGTCTGCATGGTGTTCGAGGTCCTTGGCGAAAATCTGCTTGGCCTCATCAAACGGCACCAGAACAAAGGCGTTCCCATGCCTTTGGTGAAGCAAATTGCCAAGCAAGTGTTGCTCGGTTTAGATTACATGCACCGCTGTTGCGGCGTCATTCACACTGGTCCGTGTTATTTTTTAAGAGCATCACTCGGGCACACGATAACATTTTTGTCCAGACTTGAAGCCGGAAAATGTGCTCATCTGCATTGACGATGTCGAGTCTATCATCGAAGCTGAGATGGCCGCCTCTTCCAACACTACCCCGCCCCCCTCGCGGTTAATTGGTGTGCCACCCTCCAAGGGGCGTGGGGGCAACCAGACTCCACGCTCCGAGTCAGTCTTCATCACCGGGTCACAACCGCTTCCATCCCCGTCCTCGTCCTTGTCCTTTGGCAGCAGTCCCAAGTTCGACAAGCTTGCGTTTGGCATGAGCAAGATAGATGGTGAAGCAACGTCGAAGCCCGGCTCCTTCGGCTCAGGCTCCGTCACGAAAGAGTACTCCTCTGGCCCCGCCCCCGCCGCTGGCCTAGGCATTCCAGAAACAAATTCAAGTTCCAGGAGCGCGGACTCTGCCGAGGTCACTGCAGAGCGATTGTCCGACGTTTCCCTAGATTCTGGCTTTGACAAAATGACATCACCTCACCCAGCGCACCCGCCAGGACCTTCACTGCTCACCCGAATGGCGCCTAACAATCCCACAGCTAGTCCCTCGCCTTCACAATCACAAGCCCCATCTACCACGAAGCATGCTGGTTCAGGTGATCAAATTTCCTCAGACTCGAAGCCTTCTACATCCTTCATGTCCGGGGAATCACCCCAGCCAAGCTTCGCCGATACGTCAACGACCTCGAGCATGCTCGAAGGCACGGAAAGGATCACGGTCAAGATTGCGGATCTAGGAAATGGTACGTCATGATGGACTTGTCGCTCCCTCGAACGTCTCTGCCTCAAGTGCTCATGTCTCATCCCTTTAGCGACGTGGACGGAACACCATTTTACCGACGATATACAGACGCGACAGTACCGTTGCCCCGAAGTCATTCTTGGTGCAAAATGGGGTTCGAGCGCTGACATTTGGAGCGTCACGTGTGTGGTGAGACGACTTTTTTACATGGAGCCATGTGATCCTCGTCTCACTGATCATGTATATGTGTCGACACCCTACAGATTTTTGAACTCATCACGGGCGGAGATTATTTGTTCGATCCGGCTTCTGGATCACGCTACGGTAAAGACGACGACCACATTGCCCAAATCATGGAACTTGTCGGCGAGTTCCCGAAAGCAATCGCGTTTTCTGGTAAATACAGCTCAGAATTCTTCAATCGGAAGGGTGCGTGTGCTTACCAAATTTTACTTGCGCGTGCATATCGCTCACAGTGCTGGACCGCCCTAGGTGAATTACGGCATATCAACAAGCTACGTTTCTGGCCGCTCGATTCCGTCTTGCATGACAAATATTTATTCCCGAAAGAAGAAGCAGATGCGATTTCTGCATTCCTGTCGCCGATGTTACGTCTTTTCCCGGACAGGAGAGCCAAGGCGTCTGATTTGATTCATCACCAATGGCTCGAGGGGATCGTTGTTCAAGGCGAGATAGACGTCATACGCCGTGCGGAGGAGGAGGAAGCTACCCGTCGACGACATGCGCAACTTCAGATCACTGGTGGGAACGAGAGCCCGATTGCAAAGTTGGATGCGGACGCGATGAAACCCGTCGAGGAGGACACCGGCGCAGGTGAACCCGAGCAAGAGCAGGAGGAGTCGGCGCCCCAGCCCGCGCATCAGCCACCCATCCTGTCTGCGCCTCCAGCGCCATCCACGTCCAAGCCTGCTTCCAAGTCCTAGTGATTTTTCGCAGTGGGCCCCGTCGTCGCCCTCCTGTGCTGTTTACCCTCCCGCGATACATTACACATCTCGTGCCGATCTTACGTTTTCTACGTCCGGGTTTATCTCATCGCGGTATGATGATCTACGTTTCTGTTAATTCTCCACGACAACATAGACGATGCTAGCGCGTCATGTTTGCTCTGTTTCCCTTTCTTTTCTTTTTTTACCGCTCTCTTGCTGTCTCTTTCCCGTTCATGCCAAACCTAGAGATATACCAAAGAATGCAGCTAGAAACCACCAGCCTCGAGGCTCTCGCTGGACTCATGTGTTGTCGTTGTTGTATGCCGTGAAACAGAATGTGTACTGTATATTTTCTCTTTTCCCTTTTTCCCCCCGACTCTGAAGGCAGCCGTTGGTGGGAAGTCTCGGTGTGTTGGCAAGTGCCAAGTTGAAACATTTGACATGACGTCACGCGAGGTTAGTCGAGCAGAACCGTTCCCGAGTCAACTTGATCAAGCGCCACTCAGTGGATAGTTTCAGTTGCGTTCGCGTCCCACATGGCGAAACGTATCAGGTTGCACAAACCACGGCCGTGCCGGATTCGGATACTGTTATTATAAAACCCGCGTCACAAGTACAGCTTTCTTGTCTTTGTCTAACCCAACTGGTGAGGACGTCATACTGAACTTGTCATTTTCGCGAGATGAAATGCATCCGAGGGGCTCTGATATATTGGTGCCATGCGCTGACAGCGGCGTCCTAGAAAACCGGTAACTGATTTTTTTTTTTCAATTTGCACAACATCTAATGGATCGTCGCTGACTGGGCTGCATTATACTAGGTCGTCGTGTGGGAGTGAAAAATATTGTGCCGGGGTAGTGTCACTACACCAATTGACCACCAACACATCTAAGTACCACCAAGCCCGAGGAAAATAGTTGTTCCTTCTTCCCCAATGTCCACCACTCCGGCTAATGCCGCCGTTGTCTTGGATGAAATGAGTGCGAATATGGCTTCTACCAGAGAACTCATCCAATATTTCAAGTTAAAAGCGAAGTAGGCAGCCAAACGCCAGTGTACGGACGGATCCTGACAACCCACTCGCGGACGGTCCTCCGCGGATGACCTGGACACCAGAGACGGCATATCGCTCTTGTCTGTCAAACACCACCTAGAGCATCGGAGCCAGTTTGGGCTTGTAAATGCCATCGCGGTTGCCTACCTCTTCGTTGTCTTCCTCATCCGATGCCGAGTCCGAGACTTGGTCGTTGTTGACCAGATTTCGAGGGTTGGGTCGTAAGGCCAAGGGGTCTTGTGTGAACGGCGGCGCTGTCTGTGGGCGCGAGAGAGGGAACGAATATGAGTTACCGTTGGCCACACTTTTGACGCAGCGTCTGTGATGCGAACGAGTTTCTCGATCTGATACCTGATCTTGCTTCGAGGGCTTTTATCTTTTCAAGCATGACACGGCCTTCGATCATCGAATCCACCAAGTCTGAACTGCCGTCGACAGAGATGCTGGGGACCGATTTTCCGGCATGTCGCCGTGCGACGAGGAGAACGAGCGATTGGAGGTAAAACAAGGTGACTCAGAGAACGCTGGCGATAAACGCACCAAGCGTCAATCCATCCAAAAAACGCTCTCCGCCACCAAAATCCGTCGCGACTGCACGTCGAGTGCTCTGGGTGGGATGCGCGGTTTGGAAGATGAATTTGAAGATGTGTTACGTTCTGTGGGGACCACTGGGGCGCGATAGGGGACGGGGATTTCGACAAAAGGAAAGGCCAAGAAAGCTGATTCGTTGGCCCGGTCTAGAACGAGGGTGCGGGACAATATGCAGAGGATGGGGAGGACGAGGAAGTAAAACAGATCGATTCCAAAGGAAGTCGAACTCTCAGACAGGATTTCCTCTTTCGGTTACGAGCATACTAGTAAGCCAGATCTAATACTTCGAGATCAGAAGATAGTCGTTCTCGTTCTCCTCGCTTTTCGTTGAGGACGGCGTTCGAAGCCGAGTTTACCAAGCCCTATTTTCGCAACGTGGGTTTCGAGGTTTTGCACCCACCTCCACAAGAGTGCTGATACGTTCCCCGCAGCTTAATGATTTCTTGGTTTTGGAGACCAAGTCGCACCAAGTATACCCCCGCCTACGAACCCATGTGTTCGTTCAGCTGGCGACCTCTATTCATGGTCACGATTGACGCCACTCGACGCCGTCAAGGCTGTAGTGATAGGACAGGCAAGACTGTCGTCGCTCACAATTGACCGCACTTCAGGACCCATACCGTGGCGTCGGCCAAGCACACGGTCAGTCACCAACGCAAACTCGAGACACATCTCCATGTATTGACTCTGCATCATGATCTCAGGACTCTCCATCTCCGTCTTGCCACTGACGAAACTGCCCGGATCACTCGAGAACATCCATAAACAACTCGCGGCCAACATCCTTGCCTTTCCCCCTTCAAGTTGAGTGCCAAAACAGGGTCAGTCACCTCTTCACCTCTCCCTCCCCTCTTCTCTCTTTCCTCGCGTTGCTGACACCTTGACCACGCCTTTTTCAAAGCAGCTATCCAGAGACCTCACGCTCCTCGCCAAAGCCAGCACCCTCCAGCTCAATACCTGCCTCACTGTCCACGCCCACAAACCCACGCACAAAAAATGAATGTGAATCCTTCATAGATGCCGTCCTCAACACCGTCCCGAACCGTGCCAACGATAACCGACGTATGGTTGTCTTTCTCGCATGAAGGCTCCCGGCGCAAAAGGTGTGTGAGTGGTTGCGAATCAACGAGGTATGCCCTTTTTCGTGCGTTCAATGGGGAAGTGGGATGGTTCCTGACGCGAATTGGTATATATCTGCTCGGGCGATCAGAAGAAACACTTTGTGTTGAAGTATGTCCACTTCTCCACCCTTCGTCTGGCTCGGACTGATGTGGCTCTTCGCCAGATCCCCACATCCATCCCTCTAGAGCTCTGTGCATCGTGGTTTCCTGAGAAACGGGCACTTCAAATGTGCGATCGAGTGGTTACAGGAAAATGACAAGGACGTGATCTACTGGCATCTCGACGACACCTGTCGCAGCCTTGTCAACAGGTGGATGGTTCCAACATCATCGTATATGTGCTTTATAGTATACAAGCCGTGCCTTTTGAGCCTTTCGAGTGGCATGCCATGTAAGAAACTAATTGAGTTTATCCACTGTATTTTTACATGATTCTCCTTGTGTGAATCAGAAAGCATGAGTTATCTGTCATCCCACTGGCAATGACAGGCCCTTGAGAGCATTGTACATATAATTGCTCATGTGAAGGTGGATTGATTCTGAGGCCACCTGTCTGGCCAAGCTCAAGTCTGAGCCCATGGCAGCCATTGAATATTGTCTATTCATTTAAGGATTCAGGCTAAAGAACATCATGGGGCCAAGATTACATTTCACCATGCATAGATGGTCAGTAGATGTACAGGAATCTACCAGGGAAAACATTTCCAAGAATTCATTGCTTTCACTGCAACTATCTTTCCTCATTCATTTTCCACTATTGAAGTGACTTTCAGAAATCATGACCTAATGCAAGACCATGGTTCTTACAGTATTTAGCTGCTGGAGTTGGAGTGTCTGGAACAGAGTTGTAAAAAAATACAATGTTAAAACAAACATATGTATGTATATTCAAGAGTCAACTCACCCACTGGCATGTGATTCTGAATAATGACATTCAAAATCATATCCACCTTTTCTTTCTCAGATGTTCTGTTGTATTGCTTGACAATGTCCTGTATGGCTTTTCCAACTCGAGCAGTTATGTTTGATGCATTGTACTTCTGAGCATCAGAGGAAATTGGTTGGGGGTTGTTTTGTTGAGAAAGATAGAAAGAATGTTCCAATATAAGAATTGCATCTGTATCATGGGGAATTAATAATGTTTACAACTATGCATAAAGTAGATAATTAAAACACACCAACACCAGCTTGCAGCTCCTGCTTCCAAGTTGCAAATTTCCCCTTTGATGTATGTATAATTAGATTCAGATATACAAATCATATACATATTAACATGCTTACTGGATTGTATGAGTTGAGAAGTTCAATTTCACTATCTTGAAGCAAAGTCTGTTAAATGAAATATTAGTAAGATACTAAATTAAAAGGAAATTACATACCTGATTATCCCCCACTGGCTGAAGATTGTAAGATTACACAATAAATAAGTGACAGAATAACATGACATAGAAACAAACCTTCTAATATTGTGTAAATAAATTAAAAGTTGTAAATGTAAAAGCTTTACCTGCTAGAAAATGATAATGAGTGACCATCAAATATATTTAATAATATGAAGAGTTTACATCCTATTGAAATCATGACATCAATGAGAGAGATATGTATTGCAAGAAAACATACCAGCTATAGAATTTAACAAAAGCATGACATCAATGAGAAAATATATACATATACTGCAAAAAACATACCAGCTATGGAATTTAACAAAAGCACAAGCACAAGTGGAAATATAATGATAATCACTTACATGCTATATCAGTCAAAAATAAAATAACAAAATAGGTATGTTAGCATCTATTTCATCCCATAAGGTTTGAGCTGGAATGCAAAACTCACCAACTATGATTGGCAGAGCAGGATGAAGAATGGACATGACATCAGCAGCATGATCACAGTCACCAACATGCCAGAATGCACAACTTACTTGTTATGATTGACAAAGCAGTATGAGAATTATGACATGGTATCATCAGCATGATCACAGTTACCAACATGCCAGAATGCACAACTCACCCACTAGTATGATTAACAAAGCAGTATGAGAAATGACATGGCATCACCAGCATGACCACAGTCACAACAAACCAGAATAAACAACTCACCCACTATGATTGGCGGAAACGGATGGGGAATGAACATGGCATAATCAGAATAATCAGTCAACAACATCAGCAAAACACAACATTGTGTAATATGCTCAAAGCTTTTCATAGCATCATTTGCATCTCCATATTTGACCATAGCATCATATCTGGCACAAGTGTGTTAGTCTATCGCATGAACAATTCTGATCCTCGATCAAAGCACCATAGTACCACAAGTAAACATAGTAGTTACAACTCTAGTAGTATATGAATTGACTAAGTTCACTTAAGTTGAACTTCGAGTCTGGCAGGGCCGGCCAAGGCTGTTAAACGTTCAACAACAGTCATGGTGCATCGCTGCTGCTTAATTATTTGATAGTAATATTATTCGCACTGTTGCCAAAGAGATGGTGGGGCACCAGCCTTGAGGGGTGCGTGCCAGTGTGTGTGTGTGTGTTCTCGCCGCACTCCAAGTCAGACGGCGGCGTGACGGACAACGGTACGATAGTAGAGATGATGGGCGCTCTCTCCCACGCAGATGGTGGGGTGGTGGTGGGTGTGGCATGCATGAGCGCAGTGATGGCGAGCGGCGAGGCGAGTGGGCACGCTGGGTCTTGAGAGGCTGGGGCCGGTGCGACAACAGTATTGCGCATTTGTGAGTGGGTTTCCGGAAACGGTGTACAGCGGGTTTATGATGGGACCTGTGGGCTCTGTGGCGTTTATTATGCAACGGGGAGACGGCGCAAGAGGGACAGGCTCGCGTACACGCTTGTGCGACAGGGAGCTGGGTGAGACAGCACATGTGACAGTGCGGTGCACGAGGTGGCGTGCGTGTCTGGGTCGACGAGGGTCAGCGAGATGGCGAGAATGGGCGAGGTGGAGGGCGTGTCAGGGTCAGTGAGGGTCGGCGAGGTGGAGGGCGTGTCAGGGTCAGTGAGGGTCGGCGAGATGGCGAGGGTGGGCGAGGATGGGCGGGCGAGATGGCAAGGATGGACACGGTCTCGCAAGGGTGAACGTGCCAGTGAGTACATTGTCATAATATTGGACCGGGCATAATGCATAAGACATGTGCAAGAACATTGTATACGAGTGTATAAAAAACACACTATTGTCAATGACATGGAGGATATTTCAGTCGAGGTGGATTTGTAACGGACAGTTTCCCATGCTCTCGGTGACTGTGCCTACAGGTACAGTGAGAGAAGACATTAGATAATAGTAAACGATGGAGCCGGGCTGCCTACATACCGTCCGGGTCCTTTTGCACCGCGGCAGTCAAGCTGGTATGAGTCCCAGGCTGAGTTGAGGACATGGAGAAGTCGGGAAACGGTTCGTCTAATCCACACTGTCGCATCACTGCACAGATCATCCCGATATCGAGTTCCAGAGGGTCCATCAGATTCCCTAAGCTGCGTGCCTGAAGTCGGTATAGCTTGGCAACAGCTGTATGGTGACCTGCAAGGCATTCGACCAATGATTGTTCGGCATGGCAAACCTCTCGCCGTGCTCATGCCACATCGAGCACAATAAATGCTTCATCATCAACAAGAACGGAGCTATGCTGCAAAACAGGGTCAATCAAAATATACACCGACATGCTGAGAAAGAAAACAAACAGATGACGCCAGTATTCGATGTAATTCATCCAACATCTCACTTCTGGGATCCAACTGAGCTCCGCCGTGCCCAGTGACCATGTTTATGGAGAGAGGATCTGTGAGATTTTGAAAGAGTGGTTGGATGGAATAGCTGGAAGTCAGTGCTCTTGGAAAGCTCCCAATGGTTGGCGTCGAAGGCGGAAGCATGGTTTAAGGGATAGCGATGCAGAGGAATGTTGGATTTCCAACGGACCTGTAAGTGAGTCAGGCTCTCAGAGGGTCACTGCATAACTGAAACTTTTGCGGAGTGTGTACCAACTTAAGCGTACCAAGTGAGAGCTTGCACCTGAATTACATACATACTATGTACATGTGGTAAGATAAACGTCACTAGACATTCATCATTTTCCCCCCTCAGCTCCGCTCATCTTTACACGATTGTCAGCATGCCCCGCTGCCTGAGCTGTGGGAAGGGCAGATTCAAGGACCATACCGCTGTCGCAAATCACATGAGCCAGCCTACATCGGACTGCAACACCTGGCTTGACGATCTTGTCTCCCTCAACGACTTGGACAGTATCAACCCTTCAAGTTCTGCCCGTCAATTCGCTTCCCCAAGCCCAGCATTTGATCCTTGGACCGGTTCAGAAGGTCCAGCTGAAATGGATATAGATGATGATCACACCACTCATGTTGATCCAGACTTTGACTCGGATATCTCTCAGCCCCAGTCATTCCAAGTTGGCTCGCAAGAGATTTGCAATCTGTTCCCGGGGGTAGCAAGAATATTCACCACTGGCCTGACGTTCATGGGTAAATTCGACACAGACCAATTCAGCGGCTATCGTACTGGCAACCTCTACTACCCATTTGCGTCCCGTGAGGAGTGGGAATTGGCATTGTGGTTGCTTCGATCGGGGTTGAGTATGAGGGCAATCGATGCGTTTCTCAAATTGTCAAAGGTACATCATGTTATAACCTCGCTTGTTTGAACTCGAATGCTTACAAGCCGAAGATTCGAACGCTTCAGCTATTATTTTCAACCACTAAAGAGCTTCGTGGTAGGGCAGAGCTTCTCCCCGGTGGGCCCCGCTGGCGTACAATGGAGATGAAGACTTTGCATCCAACCAAACAACACTTATATCTTTATTGGCACGATTCCTTGGAGTGTATCGCCTGGCTTTTAAATCATCCGCACTTCCGAGACCATCTTGACTTGATTCCTCGATGCGTATACAAGACTCTGGAGAGGCAGTGCCATGTTTATACTGAATGGATGACAGGCGATGATGCCTGGAACATGCAGGTGCGCTCTTTGTCTTGATAACTGTTTATTCGGCTTAGCGATGTGCTATAGGAGAAGATCCCCGCGGGAGGAACCCTCCTTGGTGTTATTCTTTCCTCAGACAAGACCAATATCACAACATTATGCGGCGGTAGAGTTGCTCACCCACTCCTGATCAGTCTCGCCAACATCAAGATGTCTACACGTCTCAAGTTATTGTCAAACTTGTATATGCTCACGGCCCTCCTGCCCGTCCTGAAGTTCGCTCACAAGAATAAGCATTTGCGTGGTGTCTTGGAGGATAGACTCATCCACGAATGTCTAGATATTGTCCTTCAGCCAGTCAAAGAGGCCGCCAAGCGCAGCGTCATGCTACTGGATCCTGACGGAAATATGTGATACTGTTTTACTCCACTTGCAAGTTACATTGCAGATACCCCCAAGACCGCAATGCTTGCGTGCGTTGGGGGCAAGACATCTCCAGTCACCATGGCCATGTACAAGCAGTTTGGCGATCCTTTTCGCCACAAACTGCGAACCAGCTCGACTACCATTGCACAACTCCAGGTCGTAAAGTCCAAAGCTCCGACCTCCAAGCTTTTTTCCGTGAAGCTCAACAATTCCATTTGAATGGTGTTAGCGACCCGTTCTTCCAGAACTTTCCCTTATCGTGTTCCCACTCCTTTCTTTCTCCTGAGATCCTCCACGAAGTACACAAGGAATTCTGGGACCACAATGTCAAGTGGTGCCTGAACCTCATTGGCGCATCAGAACTTGACTTTCGATTTTCGGTCATGCAACCCATATCTGGCTTTCGCCACTTCAAGGAGGGAATTTCTAAGCTGAAGCAGGTAACAGGACGTGTACACCGTGATGTCCAACGTTATATCGTTGGCATTATCGCTGGCACTGCCCCGTCTGAATTCATGACTGCCATTCATGCGCTGATGGACTTTCGATATATGTAGGGTGCAAGCATATGTATTGTATCGACGACAATGACCTTCAGCTCGTTTCTTCTGTGCTAGACATACAGTGGCTCAAACAACTGTCCCAATGTTTGCATGTTTTTCACTAAAGTCGATAACCCCTAACTGCATCTAACCTGGGCCCTAACATATGAGTGTATGAAATGAGGGGCTTACTCCTGGCTTT
>JBBPNP010000114.1:0-68744 GCA_038090955.1 Xerocomellus intermedius
CCCCCTCTCCCACATCACCCTCTCCCATGTCACTCCCTTCCCCTTCCCCCCATTTCCTAGCACTCCCTCCCACTCCCTAGCACTCCACCAGTACTCCTCCCACTCCCCAGCATTCCCCCAACTTCCCAGCTCTGTACAGGTCTGGGCCACACTGGAGAGTCTGGGGCCTTGAGTTAGGGTAAGGGTTAGTTTGCTTATGTATGTAGGTGTTAGCATGGGTGGATGATTTGTGTGCACTCGGAGTGCTGAACCAATGGCCAGCTTGTGCAATTCAGTGTGAATGACATGGCAGGATGGTAAGGTCACCATGAGGTGCCACTAGTCTGTGTCGGCTCAATGTGACGGATTGGCACAAACATGGCGAGTAGCCACAATGACAATTGGACAGATAATGACCACCAGCAGGAGCGCTCATTTCGAACTCGAAGGAGATGCCTAGTACCGTCTGGTCTGTCTCAAGACCATCAGCCTTATGTATTAGGATTGGGCAGCTCCCGCCAGTATACGTTATGAGCAAGTCAACTGTTCATGTAATCGCGTAGTAGCGGAGCACGGCCTCCGAGACCAGCAATCGCACGGTGAATTGACCCAAACTTGTTTTTCAGTCCGGGAAACCTACGTTCAAATTTTACTACTACAGGCTCACAAATATGTGTTTCCACTTCTGTACCATGTCGCATTGTTGGATGCCCTCCCCGTTCAGGCTTCTTCCGTGCCTTGTGAGTGCATTTTTTCGTCTGGAAAGGATACCGACACCGCCCGTCGAAGTAAGCTCTCACCAGAAAACTTGGAGATATTCCAAATCCTCAAGTTTCGCTTTCGGCGTGAACGGCTTTCATTCGAGGACAATTGGTACGAGACTGAAGAAGGAATGTTATCTGCAGAGAAAGAGGTCGAATCTCACTATTATTTCTCCGCCCTCGACTGCAACTCTTGTACTACATGATTATCTACTATCTACTCTGAGTTGCTATCTCGACATCTATCCGATCTATGCGATGTGAAAGTGTACACACATCTCGCAGGCCTCAGGTGGCCGTGCTATCTCACCTTACCTCAGGTTTCTGAGGAAAAACTCCGCCCGCACCTCAAGGTTCCTCAACCTCACCTCGCGGCAACACTAACTAGGCTTCTCTAGTTGGACGTAAGCAGCATTAATTGTATGTTTGTTTTGTTTGTTCTACTCCACCCGCAAACAAACATTCGAAGTCGAAGGATCGAAAATTCGGCTAATTTCGCAGCTAACTGCAATAAGAACTTTTTGTTCGGGTCCACGCACCCGAATAACACGTGTTCTATTGTGCATTGACCACATTGCTGAAAGGTATAAATGTATCCTGTTACTCGCTTCAAACCACCAAGCACTCGAGCTTACCCCCAGTTTTCCAATTCTCAACTCGATCACAATGCGTTTCTCTTTCTTCGCTGTCCTCTCGGGTTTGGCTGCGCTCGCTGTTGTCAGCGCGTTGCCAGCTGAGAACTTGCCGCGCGACTGCGATGTAAGTCTGACCTCGAGGTTGACACCTGACGTGCACTCATCAATGTGATAGCTCCTCGAAGCCCTGGCCGATCCGCTGGGCTGTTCCAGCGGGCTGTGATGCCCTTAAGGATGTTGCTGAACCCGTCCAGGATGCATGCTGCTACACTGTCAGTTTGGTTCATTCCATCGAGATACATAATATCCTAATCAGTGTGACATTAGTGTGGAGTTTATGGAGCGAGTCGCGTACCGAGGGCAGAGTGGGAATGGTCTGCCAGGCGAGAGTATCCATTTCTTGTCAAGGGTGTTCTCGATGTTGTTCTGAGTTTGCCGGTTGGAAATGAAATACAAACCTATTTTGACTATGTACTTGATTGTGATGCGCCCGTTGAACTGTGAGGTTAATAAAGAAGACTCAGCATCCATACAATTACCTTGCTTGCAAGGTCTCTCAATGAGGATGAAGAGGATCTCGTAAATGAATGGCTCGACGAGAATTCGGACATGGCTGCTCCTCCGAGTCGTGATTTACGCGCCTATGTGTTTGAGATCACTGGGAAGCAACCGGGAAAGAACTGGCCCATCGGAACTATCTCAAACGGTACAACAAACCCTTGAAGCGGCGCCGTCGTCACCCAAAATGATAGATCCCGGTCGAGCGAACGAGTCGCGTTTAGCGGACTTTTTGGTGGTTCGAGAGAATGCACTGTGGCAGTTCCTCTGAATCCGAGTCATCAGTTGAGCCACCAACGCCGGCCTCAATAAATGATGCATTTGTTCCGAATCAAACCTCCACATGACGGGTTTCCCCTTGTTGTCGAGTTCAACAGCCCACGAAGAGAAAATGCCCAAACCAAGTGGTCGCATGTCTCATACTCACATTCCTTACATGTTACATGTCCGTAACTACCCCCACTTGCTACACCTACTCGCACGTTAATTACCAGGGAAATAGCTCTTGCAATTCGGGGCAAATGCCTTTTAATTAGATACCATACATGCGTAAGTACAGTTGTCACTTTCATAGTTCAAGCAACTTCTCTAGATTACTACCAGGGGCCTTTGTGACCACCCGAAAAATGGGTTCGGGAGCAGGTGATTTTAGCAGATGGTAGTACATTACAATTACGTCGTAGACGAACGTCCATTCAGTACAAAGTCCAAGTTACCCTTTGCCAAAGGTCCATAATACGATTAGCCAGCCATACCCCTCAAGCAGCGACAACAGTGACGTTCTCGTTCAAATAGTCCACGATCGGCACGTACGAGGCCTAGATCCATCAACGATATATCAATTCAGGTCCTCGCACAGACACGGCGCGAAAACACTCACCCCAACCATGAAAAAGTTGATGACGTTCAACGATGCGAGCCCAGCGGGGAAACTCTGCGGAACCGTGACGGTATAGTTTGCATAATAGTTTCCAGGTTGAGGGGTGTAGGGTCCCTGGTAGAGGATGCTGCCCATGAAGGAGCTCGCGGGGTAGCACGTGCCACCCAAGCATGGTTCGAGACCGATGACGATGGCAACGACGTCAATGTTTTCGGGGTAGCCCTGAGCACGCGGGTAAGGAAGAGGTACATCACGACGATACACGTACGTACCCCCATATAGACTTGCACGGTGATATCGCAGCCGGCAATGAGAGTGCTTCCAGGGGCAGGGAACGTGAGTTGCGTCGACTGAGCCAAAGCAGAGCCAGCCAGGAGAGCAAGCGAAAGCGCAGCCTTGAACAAGCGCATGATTGTCTCTAGCTATACGATTCTTTTCGTGAACACGAGGAAGGCGCCGTTAATGGGGAGTGGGGCAATCGATATTGAATGCAAACGATTCGCGCGTGCAGCCGCTTTATATCCTCTGGCGGATTCTAGGCACGTCAGACCCAGCCTACTATAGCGACCGTAAATGAAGGGGTTCTGGGTTCCATGGTGTTCGCTCACCCAATCTGCCGACGGAGATCCGTCTGTGCACATTAAGCGGGGACACCAGACCGTGAAGACATGTCGTACATGAAATGGTGCGCCAAGGAGGCTGTGGAGGGGGACTGATCGGTCTCAAATCAAGTCGTGAACAAGACGTCATACAGTGCATGTCTTGTGCAACTCGACAGCCTTCAACCAGGCAGCCGATTAATTAATGAGATGAGTGCACGAAGAACGGTAGACAGAAGGACGTCGAGTCGGCGATACCTGTGCGCAAACCACGAGTCTGGCACGTGTCGTCGGAAGACGGCCGTGGGGTGCACTGCCCCTCCGAGTAGTTTGTCACCTCAGGATGACTTGCGTCCCTGACCCAAACTGTCAGTGCCATCCACCCAAAGGTCCGGACGATAAATATAACAGCGGACGCCACTGACCTGCGTGCGACGCTGGTCGTCATGAACCCCGTCACCGCACCCATAGCAAATCAATCGGAGACCGTATCTTGGAACGGGTTCCCGGATGCTAGTCCGCTGCAGATCCCGTCCAAACATGACCGACTCGTCACCGTATTTATAAAGGCCCATAGGGTAACGGTGACCGCAGGTAAATGACGCCCGTGTCAATGGCGTGATGGTGAACCATGAGCGCGACGTGCCGCAATCGGAGAGTTTCAAAATCGGACACCATTGCAGTGCTGGCGGGCGAGGCTGAGCGAGCCAGCAAATGCAGGAGGCGCGTTGCCTTTGTCAAACGTAGGCACAAAGACCCGGATTTATAAATCTGGTCAATGAGTTAGGGGATTTGGAGCGGGGAAGGGGCTTCGGAGTGGCTATGGTGACTAGCCACTGCCCAAGCCAAGACTGAGAGACGATGAAAGCGATCTTGGATGGTTGTGGGTGTAAGACGGACCTACATCGAGAAACCAAACTTGCAAAGCAGAAGCTGACGCACAAAAAGGGACAAGGATATATGATGAGATATAGTGTGTACAGGTCGAAAGACACGGCCGTGCATTGCCACCAGGCACATTTCACACAAGAAATGATGAATATCACGCCGAACCGTCAAAGAACCCCTTTTGCATCAGGTAGGTGGTGTGTTCTTCCCGGTGCGCAACGATCTGGTTATCAACCGAATGACGCCAAATGGGCACTCCGATCTAGCGCGACACGCATCAGCCACCAGACCAACACACGGACGAATGAGCAAGACAGGAAAGAGGACCAACCCAAGCAACGATATCCAGCACAGTTTCGAACAACACATTTCCTCTCGGTGAGCTCCCCCTCGTCGAGGCCTTGAACAAACTCGTAATCAAATCCGCCGTGATATGGAACTCGCCGTTCTCGACGCCTTTGAAGAGACCTTGGGCAGCTTGCTCCGCAGTCAGTCCTTCGTCCGTCGACTCGATTTTGCGCGTGATGGCAGGCTTAGTCTTGTTCTCCTCATCGAAACCAGGGGTGTACATCGTGGGAGGGAAGAAGATGTGGGTGGTGATACCATAGAGGATGCCCTCGGAGCGAAGGCATTCCGCTAGGGCTACAGTCCACGGGTGGTCCTCAACATCACATCGACAACTCGAGAACACAGACAAGCATACCTCGCAAAGCATGCTTGGCGGGAGAGTACGAAGAATAACCCACAAACGACATGAATCCAAGGGTTGAAGAAACGAGTATAATCTTTCCCTTTTGTCCTCCCTTTGCCATCTGTTTTGCAGCTGCCTAAACGTGGCTGTAAATAAAGGAAAAGAGACAAGAGGTGATGCCGACTTGCCCAAGCAGTCCAAGCCTGTACCCAATAGCCATCCCTCATTCCGTCCTCAAGCTCTGCCTCACCCATGTCCACGAGAAACATGGGTTTTGAAGCGCCTGCACAACAAAAGACGGCATCTGGGAATTCGTTGTGGCCCGCTGTCGCAGCTGCCAAAGCCTCAGCGGATGCTGAAGCGGAGGCAAGGGAGAAGGAAAATGCTTGGAAAGATTGCGTAGGGGATACACGGAGCGCCTGTGTAGATGGTGATAGTGCCGAATATCAGACGTCGAGAAGCAACCAAAAAGAAGCGTGAGCGCAAGACAAGATGGATTACGGGCTATACCCACCTCGAGCTCTTTCAGAGCATCGTCTAGTTTGCTCTGCGTCCGTGCAACGATGGAGATATTGGCACCTCTCTTTACGAGAATCTTTGCGAGCGCGAGTCCGAGGCCTTGACTACCGCCTGTAATGTAGACGTGCTAGTATGAGAGCGTCAGTGACACGAATACACGTGTACAACCATGGAGCCCAAAAAAACCAAAAACGTACCTTGCCCTTTGGGTCCCACTTTTTCTTACCGATTCCAAAAACCATGGAGGAAACCAAGACGAGGGAGAGCGCAAGAAGAGTTTTGACGAGATTGGGCCACGCAGAAAATGGGATGGACATGCCAGGACCTGGTCGAAAAGTTTCCCTTGGTTGGACCGTTCGACTTGGAAATGAGATAAACTAAGGAAGATTCAGAATCGGCGAAGACGAATCCCCAACAACGTTGCGTAGGTATTAGCTGGCAGCGGATTACCAGACCGGTGACCAATCACCTAGAGGCTAGAACCTCAAAGCGTGCGACGTTCGTCCCGGTTGACAACGGCAAGTATCATAGCAACGAAGCTCCAGTCGTATTCCACTAATTGATAGCTCCTATGCATGGACCGCACCTCCCCTCAGAGTCCCTCGGCCCCAGAGAGCTTCGTGCATGTGCCAGTTGCGGCGCGCCGACTTGAACGTTCACAAATCAATTCCCGTAATACTTTCGTCCTCGTGCAATATCGACGCGTAATCCGGAATCGTGGTGAGTCAAGAGGACACCCAATCGCATCAATATCCAAACGTTCATGCTCAGCTCACACGAACGTGAAGTTGTGAACTCGGCTCCCAGCTGCGGCTGCATGCTGTGAACCGGCCACCTAGTTTCTACCCAGTCCAGAATGCTGACCAGTGACTCAGTGAGTCATAAATGTTTGAACTCGGACCTTAGGCCCTACTAGGCTTGAATGTGGCAACGTCGTAGCATCTGTTATGCACCGGCTGAGTGAGAGCTGTGCGGCATGCCACATGGACGCTGCTCCAAGCTTGATGACAACCCATGTAATGCAGCTGAAGCGCTGACGAGTCGATACCTGATTCCATCCGCGTGGCTCAAGCTGGCAGCCGCGCACGTTCACGGGACCGCCGCCAACAAGGTGTCTGGATGCCATCCTGGCGAATCAAAACATTGACTTGGATTGGTACATAATGCGAAGGTCCGAGCCCGAGGGTGGCGGTGGGCGGCCAGTGGCTGAAAAGACTCTGGCACTTGCGGCCTACCCTTGCCCGGCGACCATTGTAAAGTAAGTTTGGCGCTGGAAACTGCGCCATTTGGCACCAGTTGATCGATCTTTGTTGACGGATTTGTTTTGCTTGCGTCCTGAGCCGGAGCGCTCTCCATACCAATACCAACCAGTGCCCATGTCGACGCTCGAATCGCCCAGTGGCGCCCACTCACCGTGATACCCTGGAGAGCGGCAACAATGTTGACTCAACAGTCGGCACATGCATTTCTTGGCGTACAGGTTTTCTCCAGTATATATACTCCACATTGGAAGCACGCAGCGTAGCGCATTCAACACCTCTTCTCATCCACGAATCCAACGACTTACGGCTTCCGCAAGGTGGACGGCATCAGACTAGTATTTACTACCGTACGACACCGAGATGAGTACCGTACGCACGTACCCACCCGCCAGTGCGTAAACTGTGAGCCATCTTCAGAGTCGCCTTTGCTCACCAATCATATCCAGAACCACACAGAATCATGACCTCCACTGCGCGAGCTCGCGTGGAGTCTGCCTCTGGTGGATTCATGAGGTCGGTGATGCGGAATCACGACGTAGACGACGTCGACGATCGACAAGAGAAGAAAAGTTCGTCAAGTCCTGCACATTTACCTCTGGTCAACGAGCATGCTTATTCTTTGGTTTAGACACACAGGAGGAGCAAGATGTAGAGGATGAAAAGGCGCGGAAACAGGCAATGAAGAATCTCGTCAGCTCCTGGCAAGAACGACTTCAGTTAATCAGCGTCATCGTGAGTTCTCGCACTGTGTTGTTCTGCGTAGTCTGATGGACACTGTTTATAGACTACTTTTTTTGCATCGACAGAAGCGGCCATACTGGTGAACACGAAGCCTTTCAGTAGTGGCGACTGGGAAAACAACATCTTGCAGGTATCAAATGCCAGTCTCCTTGGGGCATTGATTGTGCATGGTTATGCTTGTAAGTGCTATATCTGTAATCGTTTTAGTATAACTTCACGCACACCTTTCGTATGCAGCCATCCTCTCATTTTTGGGTGCATTCCTCTTAATCAGCTATAAACTGAGAGAGGCTACACGCGAAGAGATGATTGTAGAGGGTATCACGCTGGCAAACTCGCCTCTTGGGGGATCCATGATCAAGGACGTTGAGCGGGATCCCATCGATCTGGGGCTACCACAAACGCTTACGAGCAGTGATGCCCAATCAATGATGCACAAGTCTGTGACTCACAGCACAGCAACGTCGGCACCGGAGCGAAACAAGAGGAATGCCTTGTATCCGATGGAACCATCCGTTTTTTCGGCCAATCCCCATATTGAGCAAGTTGTACCATTCATGTCGAACGTATCGTCCCATAGGCTCTTGAGTCGGATCCACGCGCTTTGTGTCTTCCTTGCTGCAGCAGGCTTCATACTTGCTATTGTCGGTATCCTGTGTTACGCTTGGGCCTTGCAGCCAAGAGCAGTTAGCATATTCGCGTCTACGTGCTTGGGTGGAGCCATACTCATTACGTTCGTCTTGGGCATTTGACCCTCCCTCCTCGTGTCCAGCGACTTCGTAACGTCACCTCTCAATCAGATGACTACATTTACCTATTCACCATTCCCGGTACAAGTTACAGTATATTCCAATATTCCATTCTAATCTAGCTACAAATAATGCCAGTGCGCACACGCGAGCTGACCGTAGTTGTATATCCTACCGATGGACTACTTTAGTGATAACTTATTGAGTCATCCGCTTTGTTAAGACTGGGCGATGACGGATCGACGGAAATGCTGTTTCCGAGAAATAGGCTGACAAACATTGGATCGTGAGCTGAGATCTATTTGGAAGACGTACCACCTGATTGGAACAGGAGCAATCCGGCGACGCCGGCTCGGTCGGAGTCGGACCCCGGCCGAGGAGTTGACTGTGCGATTGGCGGCTTTGGCTGATCTTGCAAAAATACCTAGAACTGATTCATACCATCAAAGGCAGCCAACGCCGCCGTGGTTGTAAGGACTCCGCGTTTTTTTACCGACTGTATGTACTTACCAGGGTGTTCGTCTTACGTTGTTGCCTGATCCGGATTCCGCGCGCCTAAATTGTTGTTCGCTCTTCACAAAATCACATACATATGATGTAGTCTCTCCCTTGTTCGTGTCATGTACCTATACCTGGCTCTTTTGAGCCGAATGCGATAGCTTTTACCTGCCCACTTTCCGCTCAAACCGGGTCGCTGACCGCCTCAAAGAGTCACTATCGCCGCTCGGGCTTCTTTTCCCGTACCCCTTCTACTCTATTCGAATCAAATCCCCCGGTGGAACTCGCCCTATCGCCTTCGTCGCGGTCTGGCCCGGGCTAGCTATCCACGAGGTCGAACATGCGGTGCGAGAAACACGAAGTTGGGGTATGTATACACCGAGGAAATGAAACCAGCCTTGCACTGACGGATTGTCGTGTTCTGCAAAGCCCAAGCTGGACCTAGATGCGTGAGAGAAACCCTCCGAAGGACGGGTCCCCCACCTGAGAGAGTAATAAAGAAGCTCTGGTGAATTGCTTGTTAGACCGCGGAGTTGAGTTTATCGGAGTCCGTGATGATGGTCAGGACTCCCCGACTCCGTCAGCGTCACAAGGTTGAAGACGCCTCCTAGACCCGTTATACATCAACTCATCATCCTCGCGTGAGCAACGCAATCGCTCACCCAACCACGAACAAGTTGACGACGCTCAGAGACCCCCGGCGTGACGATAATGCTTCTACAATAACAGTTAGTACCATGCCGACTCCTCCTTTGGTAAAGGATGCCACCCACAGAGGAAAACCGACTCGCAGGGTAGCCACTCGCTGCTGTAGGTCAAAATCGGGATGGATGACTATGGCAACAGCATCAATGTTTTCGGGGTATCCCGTAAGCACGCGGTCACGGTGAGCAAAAATGTGGATGCTTGACGGCGACGGTAGGAGGCATGGCAGCGACGTGCGGGCCGTCTGCCACCAACAGTAGCTCGCCTGCCACTGTGCCACCAGAACCATCCACACCAGATACTGTACGCGCAAGTTCGTCTACCAGAACGCGATGCTTAACCCTCGGCTTAATCCAACACGAACCACATCAGGAGTCTAAGAAGACGAGCACTGAGACAATACGCACTGTCGAGCTCAATCTGATTGTTCGAGTGTTGTCACTATGTCACGACTCGTCAGTTGCTAGGAGGTGCCAATGCGGTGGAGATGCCCGTGCGTATTTGTACTATTATTGGTCTCACTCAGTCCGTAGGAGGTTCCCTGTCGATGGTACTCTTCAACCTTGCAGGTACGATCTCAATACTTTCCTCCGCTGCATAAATGCCAGTAAACTCATGCGTAGCTGACTGCGAGCCAGACTTACCAATCTGTTATCCAGACTAGGATATATAATGCTATGTTCAGGTACACTCCAGCGGATCTCTCGAAAGTGTCTGTGTACCGCTCGTCAGCGCGTTACTCAGCGTCGCTGTCAAGATGAGTCTGAAGGCGCATTTCACGCCACAAGTGCTCGTCTCGACAGCTCTATAGTCTAGGGCGGTCGTCCACATTGTCGCGTGGACCTCTGCTGGTCGTTCATTTTCAAACCATGACACATCGGAAGAGGTGAACATACCTACTCGTTGAAAGGGACTCGACAGTTCGCCCCCTCTACTAGAGGCTCAGAATTGCGGTTCCAGTGCGGGGACTTGGTCGCGGTTGCTATAAGCCTGGTAAGCGCCCGCGCCCACAACACATTGCAAGCACAAATAATGTTGGCTTGTTCTGTTTTCCAGCACACACGGCTCTTGGCTACAACATCGTATATCCACCAGCTTCAGTATACCATTATGGATACCACCAATTCCGCTCAAAGTATGATTCAGAATGCAAACGTGTATGTATATCGACTTCGACTACCCTAGTGATTTTCCGGGAGTGTGCTGAATCTGGTTCTAGAGCGAAAAAAATCACTATCAATGGTGTGGTTACAGGGTTCGAACCTTTTGTTACTTGCCAATTCACATATATTCAGGCGTAGAACTTCGTACCCCACCGCGGCGTAAGTGCTTGGAAGCAAGGCAATACCACGTCCAATTTTCCGTAGGCGATACCCCGCGGTCAACGAAGCAGGAAAAAGAGAAAAAGAATCGCGCCTCTTGGGATGAAAACCTCTATTTGTGCGTACATGTGCAGTGCTTGGCGCCTGTGAACTGAATCTATTCAGTGACGGGAATGACGGTTCCGTCCTCCTCGCAAAGGTTTACCGGAAACCACGCATTGGACAGCATAAGCTTGTTGGAATGCTCGCTGATACCATCGGTGGGATTCTGGGAAGATTGAAGAATGGCGGTGCGAAGAGACCCTATATGATTTGTTCTACTGACGCGATCTCCGATCAAAGTGCTCGAAGTGCCTCTTCCCAAGGATACGGCCGACGGACAAATCTATTCTTCCGGGATTACGATCAAGTTCGCATTGTCTGCTGAGATGCGTGGTGATATTGGTGCAGACGAACTTCAAGCTACCGATGCTGTCAACAGGGCGACAGAGATGATCAACGCACTCGGTCCTACGCCGCAAATCATCGGCCTTGCGGATTCGGTGATTAATACTGGCCCCAACGTGACCGAGCTTCAGACATTCGAGAATACATGGGGTGTTCTATTGCAAAGGATGGCTCATTTTAATAAGATCGTGGCTGGGATTGCAGAGGTATCTGGTATTCAACGTCTTGCCCCCTCTCCGTCTGAATGTCGCATAGATTCACCCGTATATATCGCTGGCTTGGTCTGTGATATCAGCTGCGAACCAGGTCTGTCTTTTGCTCGACATTCTCACTAACGCTTATCGCTGGGTTTATTCCCACTCAGGTGCTCGTAAACCAGAAAAGTCGCGATGTCAGGGTCGTTCGCTTAGCGGGAACAATGAGCAACGTCTTTACTTTCGTTGAGGATGCCGAGCCCTTGAAGGCTGTCGAGGCACACAAAGACCTCATCAAGCTTCTGATACAGCAGGTGACGGAGTGTGGGTACTTCATCGCTGAATATGCCAAGCAAAACGATTTCTGTCAGTCGTCATTGGTTTTACAATGCCTATCACTGATCTCCATCCATAGGGACTCGGACTGCGAAATACACGTTCTCGGATGTCGATACAAAGATCGCGGATTACGAGAACAAGCTCCGAGACCTAAAAGCCGCTTTCTTGGATGGCGTTACATTGCGGTCTGGTGTCACCGTCTTTCGTATGATGAATGTGGTGCAGAGCATCAGTAGGTCCCACTTCTTGAGACTGTCGCGAGGCGCTCACGCGTTTCGCACATAGCGGAATCCATCGACTTGAACGACATGCCCTATGCGCGTGGCGCCAGATACGTGGAGGAGAAAGGTTGCTTGCCAGGGACTCGCGAAGCCATCCTCCAGGATATTTGCAACGTTCTCAACAATCCCAACGAGGATGCCCCCCGAGTTTGCTTGCTCACTGGCGTCGCCGGATCTGGCAAATCAGCGGTTGCCCACTCGATTGCCCGACTATACGACGGGCAAGAGAGGCTAGGCTCGTCGTATTGCTTCCTCCGTAGTGATGTCACGAGACGCAACCCGCAAAATTTTTTCAGTACCATCGCTCTCGATCTCTCCGACCACGATCCTCAATATAAGTCTGAACTCTGTCAGGTCGTGAAAAACAATCGATCGCTTCGCACGTCTGTATCGCTCTCGGAGCAAGTCAAGCGACTCATCGTTGAGCCCAGCAAGCACCTGCATACTATTGGGCCGCTGATCATTGTGGTGGACGCCCTTGACGAGAGCGGGGACCAATCCAATCGCCGTGGCCTTCTGTGCGCCTTCTCTGAGCAAATCGCTGAAAACAACCTCCCGACGAACCTTCGCTTTCTCATCACCGCTCGCCCGGAGAGTGACATCCTCACTGCGCTCGCGTCTAGCCCCCAGATCGTCCATAAGGAGTTGGGTGATATCGCTGAGGATATCGTCGAGGAGGACATTGGGAGGTTTATTCGTCATTCCCTGCTTCGGTACACCGAGCTCGAATCTGCCTGGCCGAACCAGGTATGGTGTCGACTGCTCGTCCGCCACTCTCAGCATCTCTTCCAGTGGGCATCCACCGCGTGCAGGTTTATTGAAGGGGATGGCGCTATCGGGCTCAACATACGCGAACGTCTTCGGATACTCTTACAAAGAGAGAGCAACGTCAATGTCCACCCTCTAGATGAGCTATACCGGACCATATTAGGCCAGCTGTTTACCTTGGATAACGCTCAGCACAAGTTTCGAGAGGTAATGGCTTTTGTGCTTGCGCTCAAGGAGCCGTTATCTCTCACTTCCCTTTCCGCTCTCTTCGATGTTGACCCGAACATCCGAGATATCATCAAACCCCTGGGATCGTTGCTTGACGGAGCTCACAATGAGCAGAAACCCATTCGCCCACTTCATACCTCGTTTCGCGACTTTTTGCTGGATGATGTTCGCAGTTCAACATTTCATGTCGATATCCTTCCTTCCCATTCCCTCTCTCTCGGACAGGCATCACTCGGATGCATGCAGAAGATGCTCAAGTTCAACATCTGCGACCTCAAGGACTCTCGGCTCCGCAATAATGCTATCCCTGACCTGGCGATTCGGGTGACCAAGGCCATTCCTCCCCATCTCGCTTACTCATGCCAGTATTGGATGGACCATGTGCAGCATGCAGAGTGCACTCCAGAATTGTTGGATGAGGTCACTTCTTTCTTCAAGAAATTTTTTCCCTTCTGGCTCGAAGCCATCAGCCTCCTCTCCCACTCTTACTCTGTGTCGTGTACCCTATCTGCCCTAGCAACCTGCACTATCCTGAAACAATGGGCCAAGGTAGGGTCAAGAACTCGATGGGTGATCAATATTGAACATGATGTTACTAGGACCATGAGATTGCTACTTTTGCAACAGAGGCATCCCAGTTCATCCAGCTGTTTGCTCCCATCATCAGAGAATCCACCCCCCACCTTTATTTGTCAGCCATGCCACAGACACCATCCAACTCTCCACTCTGCCAACTATGGGCCAACCATCTCGAAAATCATCTCTCAGTGACCCTGGGATGTCCTGATAGCTGGCCAGCAGAGATCCACACTTTGCAGGGGCATACAGATGATGTCACATGTATTGCCTATTCACCTGATGGTAGCCATGTTGTCTCTGGCTCATCAGACAAGACCATTAGAGTTTGGAATCCAATCACTGGACAGTGTGTGGCAGTTCTACCTCAAGTACACACAAGTCATGTTTCCTCTGTTGCCTATTCCCCAGATGGGTGCTATATTGCCTCTGGTTCAGGAGACAGTACCATCAGGGTCTGGGATGCAAACACAGGTCAGCATGTTGCAGGTCCATTCCAGGGTCATACAGGTCAAATCACCTCTGTTGTCTATTCACCTTCTGGTACTTGCATTGCCTCTGGATCTTGGGATACATCTATTAGGATTTGGGATGCAGACACTGGACACTGTTTGGCAGGTTCTTTCCAGGGACACACAGCTACAATCAGCTCTCTTGCCTATTCACCTGATGGCAGTCAAATTGTCTCTGGATCTCATGACCAAACCCTTAGGATCTGGAATGCAAAAACAGGACAGTGTGTGGCAGGTCCACTCCAGGGACATACTAGTTGGGTCTACTCTGTTGCCTATTCACCTGACAGCTGCCATGTTGTCTCTGGCTCAAGGGATGATACCATCAGGGTTTGGAATCCAACCACTGGACAATGTGTGGCAGGTCCATTTCAGGGGCACACTATCTGGGTCAATTCTGTTGCCTATTCACCTGATAGCAACCACATTGCCTCTGCCTCCTCAGACAACACCATTAGGATCTGGAATGCAAGCACTGGCCAGTGTGTGGGAGGTCCATTTCAGGGGCACACAGGTCCAGTCACCTCTGTTACCTATTCACCTGATGGCAACAACATTCTCTCTGGCTCTTGGGACAACACCATTAGGATTTGGAATGCAAACACCAGTCATTATGTGGAAGGGACATTCCAAGGGCACACAAAAAAGGTTACCTCTGTTGCCTATTCACCTGATGGCAACACCATTGTCTCTGGCTCTTTTGATAGGACCATTAGGGCTTGGAATGCAAACACAGGTCAATATGCTGCAGGTCCATTTCAAGATCACACAAGTTCAGTTTGCTCTGTTATCTTTTCACCTGATGGCAGCCATATAGCCTTTGGCTCTGGGGACAAAACCATTGGGATTTTGAATACAACCACTGGACAGTACATGGCAGGCATTGCAGGTCCATTTCAGGGACACACTGGTGATATCTGCTCTGTTGCCTATTCTCCTGATGGCAGTCATATTGTCTCAGGCTCTGATGACAGAACCATCTGGATTTGGAATGCACATACTGGCCAATGTGTCACAGGTCCACTTCAGGGGCACACCAGCTGGGTTTTTTCTGTAGCCTATTCACCTGATGGCAGTCACATTGTCTCAGGCTCAAAGGATGACACCATCAGAGTTTGGAATCCAACCACTGGAGAATGTGTAGCAGGTCCATTCCAGGGGCACACAGATGCAGTCCAATCTGTTTCCTATTCACCTGATGGCAGCCATCTTGTGTCTGGCTCAAGGGACAAGACTATTAGGATTTGGAATCCAATCACTGGAGAGTGTGTGGCAGGTCCATTCCAAGGGCATACAGATTATATCTTATCTGTTGCCTACTCACCTGATGGCAACCAAATTGTCTCTGGTTCAGAGGACAAGACCATTAGGGTTTGGGATGCACACAGTGGGCAATGCATTGCAGGTCCATTCCAGGGGCACACAGGACCAGTCACCTCCATTGCTTATTCCCCTGATGGCAATTGCATTGTTTCTGGATCTGAAGATCTCTCCATTAAAGTATGGGCCCTACAAGATCTAGGTTCCTTTGGTGAGATGTATTGCCAAGAGGATGGCTGGATTGAACTTTCTCGTGGTGCTTGCTTTTACTGGATTCCTTCTTGGGCTAGGCATGCCTTTTATCTCCCTACCCATACTTTAGTCATGTCTTCATACCAAACTTACAAGCTTGACTTTAGTGATTTCTTGTATGGGGAGTCTTGGGTGTTATGCTGGAAATAATTTCCCTTAGTCATGCTATTTTTCTCGATACATTTTGTTCTACTCAGTATTTGGTTTACCTACCAGATATAACAGGTCGTTGTAGCCCACCCGATACAAAGCCAAACCAGTGTTGCTGGATTGTTCGTGATAGCAGGGACATCCGACATGTTCTTCATTGTCGAATTCGCAGCTGGATCAACGCGAGGTGAAGTGCTCGTGGGCGGAATCGTAGGCTCAGTCAGCCTTATGGCGGACGTGGCATACCGGCGGAAGAGACACCGAAAGGAACTCGGCTGCACGTCATGTGAACTGGCGTCCGGCTCTACAATGACAGAACATCACCGTAAATTTCAGGAGTGGTTGGCGTTGGTTGCGGCGCTGTCAGCTTCTGGTTGGCATTCCTCGAAGCTCCCCAGACGGGTTATTGGAGTATCCATCAAGCACGCACAAACGGGGATGATATGACGTGCTTATGGGGGGGTTTCCGAGTCCTGTCCACGGGGAGCAAGCGTCAGACAATGGTCAAAACGGGATCCGATGGTACATTCTGTGGGCTTACAGGAATGTGATTCTTTGCGAGAAAAGTTGCTTGACCGATTGCTTCAGATATGATCTTGTCCTGGTGAGCGATAGACTACAGGAAGCTACAGAAAACGGATTGGGACATGGGTGGAACGGGACGGGACACAAACTCACGTCGAGTGTTCGGTTTGGCGGGGTAATATTCCAAGGCTCGAGTGACTGATAGGTAGTAGGTTGAGAATCTTGAGATGAAGCGTAGCTGTGTTCGACACTGTTCAAGGTTTTGGCGTTTACCCCACCAAGGGCAGCGCCATGAATACCCCGCCGTATTGACCACTCGCTAAAAGCTTTCCCGAGGACGCAACAACCATCTTGTGTTGCAACGGCTCTCCAACATGCCCAGCAACGAACCGCCCTGGTACCCGTAAATTCGACGGTCACTCGACCACTCTCAAATGACGTCTTGTGTGCCTACATCTCAAACCGTCTTTCACATATCAAAGTAGGATTCGGGCAGTTCTACCGCCGGAAGCAGGCTATGGACGTGTATTTCATTTGAGGCGGGAGGATATACATGCCGAGGCCCTCGAACCTACTTGACTAAATCAACGAAATACGTTAGAGTGGCGTTCCACGTTGAATGACTATGAGCACTCGCATAGGAATTTTCCATCTCGCGTCAAACACGGGAGATCCAGGGGGAGGCTGCGGAGCAGAAGCGGCACGACAAATTCCAATAGCCACAGCGTAACACCCTTCAAAGTTGCGGCGACGAAAACCTCGTGTTGTAACCAATATTGGTCAAACGTACGCACTTTTTGATACTCCGTGAAGTCAGAATTGGTAAAGGTCATAAACGTTTTGGGTTCTTGCGCCCCGGTAACTTTGTCGCTGCGATTCTCAAGGTGATGTGTGGTGCTCTTCGATGTCTTTAAAATAGTAAAACCATCTATCATACAAAGTATTGCATGGTACCCTGAAAATTACAAGGCGGGTAAAACAGGTCAGTAGCGAACACAGTGGGGGCCAAACGCAATGCAAAGCAAAGCAAAAAGTAACAGCACAAAGCAAACACTCACCAATTTCCTCGTCTGCATGCCTTTATCTCGCTCGTTCTCCTCCGCAGCACCGAACACCGTGAAAAATCTTACGACGTCTCCGCCATTTACAGCCTCAGTCCCATCCTCGGCATTGCTCAAACCACCATCATTGTTCCCTCTCCCCCTGATTGTTAAAATACTGGCCATGTTCCCACATCGATAGCAGTAATTAGGTGCACTCCATACTGTAACGAGCGATTCATCAAACATATATTTGTAACCTTCTTGAACGAGTTGGTGGGCGCGGGCTATGAGGGTCAGGTCATTCGTGTGGTTGAACTATCGTGGTCAGAGGTAAGCTTGTGAGCGTGTATCGACGAAAATCAATTCACGTACCTCCCGGGTGACGTTTCCTCCAAAGAGCCAACCTGCACCGCGTGGACTGACAGCCCATGTATCGATATCTTCCGGGTCTGACCACATGAGATCTACGGTGTGATGTATGAGGGGTGCACAGGCGAGCCAGAAAAGAGATGGGGCGAACCGCAAAAGGCACCCTCGTGTGGAATTTCCTGGGCGCGCGACAAGACTCGTATTTGATCTAGTGTGCGTATATCAGGTGAGAGTCCGCCATGTACACACAGTGTCTCTCCGTCAATAATCTATTCGGGAGGAATTCATCAAGCTATGATGAAAGCGGCGGGAAGAGTCACTTACAGCAGCAAGATTTAGATAGTCAAAAACATTACAACAAGCTTTCCAAACGGCAGCACTACCATACTTTTGTTGGCATTCGTCTGCGGTAGGTCAGTTGGCAGTTATCTTGGAGTGAGAGGACGATAGGGACCGTAAAATCCGTAAACTTGTGTTATCTGTCGACTCTCGTGGTTCCCTCGGAGGAGGGTGACTTTATCTGGGTATCTGGGCGGGGATGAGAGGAGGGAGTACTGCAACGAGGATCCCTACCTTGCTTTGAAGGCTAATAAGAGGGATACTGTCTCAAGACTGTAGTGACCGCGATCCACAAAGTCGCCCTGTCGCCGTGTGTTGCACGATCACCGCAAGCCATTGAGCATGGACCTCTTCACCGAAAGCGACACCTACGTGCCATAAAGATGTAGCTCGTCTCGGGGACCTTTCCGCCTTTCCTGAGGAGTTCGAGGAGGTCCCAGAACTGGCCGTGGATGTCGCCGCATATGGTGACCGGGGAAGAGACGGGCTGGATGTTGGACTCTTCCATGAGGATGCATCGGACGGTGTCGCAGAGGACTTTCATGTCTGCCTCTGGGAGGTGTTGGCAGCGCATGAGCTGGTCTATCCATTTGTCGGGGTCGTATGGCATGGTGGTGGTGAGCAAGCGAGCCGAGCAGGCCCACTGTGGGAAACGCGCTCGCTGTCAGCGACACCCGCCATGCAGCTGCTACGGTGTCTGCTCCCACTGTCCATACTCGCCCTCGCCGCACGGGCCATCCATGAATCCGAGGTCGGCATCGTCGACTGGCACACCGAGCTCGTCGGCGTCCCCCTCTACACCGCACAACTCACCAAGCCCGTGTTTCGCGACAACACCGTGCTCACCGCGACCAGCAACAACGTGCTGGCGGCCCTCAACGCTACTGATGGCAGCATAGGTCCGCTTGCTTTCGTTTTCCGTGCGAGCGACCGTGACCCCGATTCTTGCAGTGTGGAGGAGCATACACGATGCTCAAGACGCCATCATGGGGTTCAAGGTGCACGACGACAGTGCGTCTCTAGTGTTCACCTCGTTGGCTCTGCTGAACCACCTCAGAGCTATACGCCCTCTCTGGGCCCGCCGGGTCCACCCTGCGCGTCTACGACGCAGTGACAGGCCACCTCATTCACGAAAAGCGACTGCATAACCCTGTAGAGGGAAAAATACACGACCCACCCACTCTTGGTATCGCGTTGACCCCAGTCCGTGGAGACCAGGCAATCGTTCTCACAAACGGCGACACCGTTCGAAGCATCCACTCCAGCACCGGAGAAACGGTATGGCATTGGAGGTCCGAGGACCAGGGGTGCGTGCAAAGCGTGCCTACAATCCCATCCTGACATCGACTTTCCCAGCTCCCTCGTCATGTACACTCACATATATCCCGATACCCATACGTCGACGCTCTACGTCGCAGGTTTCGCGAAGTCCTTCAGATCATACACCCTGCATGTCACGACGCTCGATCTCGCCACGGGTCAAGTCATTGCCAACGTAAACATACCAGCCAGCATAGCGAATGTGTTGACCGATTTCCTCTTGTTGGGCCCTTCGCAAGTCGCTCCCTCTGATGCGAACACCGATGCATTTGGACCCTCTCTGGTCTGGCTTTCTCCTTCGTCGACTGCATCAAACGCCCCTCTATCTCTCTTCTCGGCCCCACTCTCTCCTTCTCTTAAAGGCAAAGTTCTGGCTATTCCCAATGCGTCGTACAAGCGCATCCAAGACATCGACCTCTCAGGTAATGGGTTTTTCATGGCTTTCCAGGACAACGGTACGGCAGAAGTCTTGGGTTATGAAACCAGCGGATCGCCGGTGAGAGTGGTATGGGACTTTGGTGATGTGGTGAGTCGCATTTATCTCGATGAGTGTTGGAAGGGTGGTGCTGAGTGAAACGCATACAGACACCATCTGCGTCCACCTCGGGGTCACACTTCGTTGGTGCACCGAACGGAGATGGGAAGCCGTGTATAGGCAAGGTAGCTTGGTCTAATGTCCATAACGTGAGTTCCGTTCGTTTCTCTCAAACACAATCCAAATTCGCGAATCAAACTTAGCAAGCGATTCATCAAACGTTCGAGGCAAACCTACGGGAGGGCGCGGGCCAGGTGACAGGCTTTGCATTCCCCTTTGAAACCAATGAGCATGGAACCATCAGACATGTATGTGCTTTTTCCGTTCGTCCTAATACTCGCTGAATCTTATATTTATGTAGGTCGCGCTTTTACCCTCTTCCTCCTCAACGAACGAGACCCCCGACAAGCTCCTCCTTGTCACCTCAACAGGATCTCTCCAACTCTGGGATCGTAATGTGCTTCAGTGGGTACGCGAAGAATCTCTTGCAACTGTACAAACTGCTACCATTGTCGAGCTACCGCCTACAAGAGAGGAGGTGATAGGTGGCGTAGGAGCTGGCGGTAAGAATGAAAGCTTTCGGAGCAAGATCGCAAGACAAATTTGGGATACCAAGGTACGATTGCACCTCCGCGTCGAACCACATCGCCGTTCCTTGACGCTTTTGTTCTCAGAACTTACCCCACTACATCATCCATTTTGTCACGCGATTCGTGACCGGCTCGTATGCATCCCCGTCCTCCCCCATCTCTCTAGCTTCCTCTGGCCCCTCCACGTCGACCATACCCCACATTGTCCCTAACCGTTCGCCTGCTTCGTCTAAAACACTCGTCCGCGATCCTTTTTCTTTCCGTCAGCTGCTTATCGCTTCGACGGCGCACGGGAAACTCTTTGCATTGGATACCTCAACGGGTGCGATTGTATGGAGTCGAATCCTCGCGCTTGGATGGGCAAGGCAGGTCGGTGGGAGGATCGTGCCTGTGAGGGCATTCACGGTGCGAAGAACTGAGACGGGAGCGGAGGATGGAGTCCCCGAGAGCCGAGATGGGATCGCATTGATCACGCAGAGAATCGCTGATAACGTGCGTATCCTTTTCTTTCGTTGTGTCCCGGTTGCGGTTGTCTGTCTTATTGATTTGGGAGCTGCATAGTCATTGGTGGATACCGTTATTTTCCACTTTGACCCTCTAACGGGAGAGGACATCAAGGTTGTCACATCTACAGATGGCGAAACCAAAAATCCCCGCGTCAATGTTAAAGATGCCGATGGCAGATGGGTTAGCGCTTTGGAAGGTGTGGATGCAATCGCCGGGCCATTGATAGATGTATTCCTTATGCCGGATGGCAAGGATACGATTGGGATGTTGGACGAGTTCTTGCAGGTCAGTTCGATTTCGGTTGATGTGTACTCCTCGTCTCACTGTACCGACCAGGTCCAACTTTACCCTGACACCCCCGCCACACGCGCCACCCTCACATCTCTAGCTCCGCAATTCCACCTCGCATTGCGGGCTGGCACACAAGTCCTTGGCCACCAGCTCGGTCTAAATGATGAACTCTCATTGTTCCATGTTGCCTTCCCAACATGGGGTGTGTCCTTTAGTGAGGGCGAAGAAGTGATCGCAATCATCAAGAGCGCCCACAAGGGCCGTGACGTCGCCAGTATAGGGAGGGTGAAAGGGGACAGGAGTACGTTGTACAAGTATCTCAATCCCCACCTGAGCGTGGTAATCTCTGCTCCGTCACGCGCTTCCTCGTCCCCTTCAGGCACGTGTGGTCTGCACGTGGTCGACACGGTCAAAGGAACCGTGTTGTACCACGTCTCGTTGCCTGTTGTGGACGGAAAGTGCGACATCCCAGTTGTGCTAGACGAAAACTGGCTGGTGTATGCATATTACGACGATGGTACCGAGGTTGGCAGTGCGAAGGGTTACCGTGTCGTCTCGGTAGAAATGTATGAAGGATATGGTCCGGACGAGAAAATATCGAGGTGCGTGCATGTCTTGACCGTTTAGGGGTATGGATTGGTATTGACGACTGCCTGTTAACAGTTCCGACATTACCTCGTACTCGAACAAGACCACGGAGTTTTCAGTGTATGAACAAGCGTTCGCGGTGCCGCATGGCGTTAGTGCTATTGCAACGACGACGACAAAATTCGGAGTATCGACCAAGGATATAATAAGTGGGTCTCAATAAATAACGTTCTCCAAGGTGATCCTAACGCCTCGTCTTGCGTAGTATCAAGTCGAAAGAACGCCATCCATTCTATTCCACGCCGTCTGCTGGACCCGCGCCGACCAAAACGAAAACCAACGAGCGAAGAAGCAGAGGAAATGCTGGTGCAGTACGACCCAGTGCTCCCAGACGACGGGCGGCTCGTGTTGTCCCACTACTACGAGGTCCGTCTGCGCCGTGTTCCTCTATCTTACGACGGATTGGTTGACGATGTCGACAGGTGGCTGATGTGCGTCAGATAATTACTGCGCCGTCGCTGCTCGAATCGACGTCTCTGGTGCTTGCGGTGGGCACAGACTTGTTCCTTACGCGCGTCGCGACGTCGGGCACGTTCGACGTGCTCTCTGAAAACTTTAACAAGGTGCAACTGGTGTTGACGGTGGTTGGGCTGGCAGTGGCGATCACTGTGACCAAGCCGATGGTACGGAGGAAGAAGTTGAGGGAGCGGTGGTATCAATGAACTACATAGACTGCTTGCATGGCAATCTCCACTATTGTACACAGCCACCGAGCCATGGAGGCGCGTGATGACCTGCCCTCAACTTGCCCAAGGTGGTGATCACGGCGCGTCTGTCGACAGCATCACAGGACGATGGCAATGGCGAGCACGGTCGAGAAAGTCGTGTTCCCCTTTGACGGAGAGTCAGACATCGACGAGCTCGATGTCATCGGCGCGTCGAGCCCGACACGGAGCACGACCGTCGTCGGGGACGCGACACCCCCAGACCGTACCCCACGCAAAGTGAAACTCGATACGCTCATCATACCCGCACGCAAGAGCAAGCGCTCACGCACGCCTTCGCTGTCAGAGAAGGATGATCCTCACGCGGGGATCCAGAAGAAGCAGAAGATGGACAACAAGAAAGCGGTGAGCCCGTGCCTCCGTCGCAATTTACGTCTGTACGCGGGCAACTGACATGTCTCGGTGCGGATCGCTAGCTCACGATCGTGATCAACGCCAAGCGCGTCCAGGTGGAAGCTGCGAAGCGCCGCTGGCTGTTTCGTCATCGGGACCTCTTCCAGCCGCTCCTGCCCTCCACCAATTTCTTCGACATGCTCCGCAAAGAGGTGTCGGAGATTGGGGAGAAGGTGGCCTATGTCCCGTTCCACGCGTTGACGGAACAGCCAGCGTTGATTCAAGGGGGTGAAATGAAGGATTATCAGGTGCGTGTGGTCGGTTGGGTTGTGGCGGCTTGGGCGACTGACATGCACATCATGTTCAGCTGCAAGGGTTGGCTTTTCTTGTGTACATGTATAATAATGGTGAGTCTTTGTACTGTGTAATGGGATCTGGCGATAAATGTCGACCTTGAAGGGATGAATTGCGTTCTCGGAGATGGTGGGTCGGCGCGCAGATACATACTCTATCCTATCGGTCTGACGGTACTTTGCAGAGATGGGTCTTGGCAAGACGCTGCAGGTTTGGACAGAACGTCCGTGAACGTGGTTGCATTCTGATCATTCTCCAGACCCTTTCCTTGTTTGCGTATGTCAGGGAACACTCGAAAGGTCCGTGCTGTCGTTGTAATTGGCGTGTTTGGTATACATATGGTCCCTTGTCACAGGTTCTCAAGATCCTCATCTCATCATATGTCCTCTCTCCGTTTTATCCTCTTGGCAAAATGTTCTCTCCTCTTATTTGTGCCCCCTTGGGATGCTAACAATTTATGTTCACAATAGGAAGCTGCCCGTTGGCTGCCTTCCTTCAACGTCCTGCGGTATCACGGAACCCAGGCCGAACGAGATCGTCTCAAGACGGCCATCCGCAACCAAGAAATCAAGTTTGACCTCTGTATTACAACGTATGACGCGTACGTTTCAGACGACGGCTGGTTCAAGACCCGACGATGGTTTTATTGTGTCCTCGACGAGGGTCACCGAATCAAGAACTCGGAGACCAAGGTGTCGAGCAAGATCAAGGGTCTGGGTTCCCTGTACCGACTGAGTATGTGCCGTCTAGTCGAGTGTCGCGTTTGCCAGATCGGCTGACTGGTGACACTGTCCAGTCTTGACGGGTACACCCGTACAGAATAACCTGGTCGAGCTTTGGAGCCTCTTGCACTGGCTATACCCAGCAGTTTTTACGCCTGCTTCGGAGCGCATCTTTCGTGAATCTTTCAACCTCACTCAAGGGACCTACTCTATTCCTATACTCAAAGCTGCCCAGGAGCTTCTTAAAGTGATCATGATGCGTCGGACGAAAGATTCAGTTGAGATCAATGTTCCACCACGCGAAGAGTTGACTGTCTTTATACCAATGACAGAGGCGCAGAGGTTCTGGACATATCGATTATTAACTCGGATGGATACCATGGACCTACAGGAGATATTCACCAGTAAACTGGAAGACGGGCCAGAGGACGACGGGCGAAGGCACGTTAGAGAACAAATCGCGACCCAGATAAAGCGAACGGCTGGTGGAGATGCTAACCGTAAGACAAGAACGAGCTTTCGAGGAGATGAGGTTTGCTGATATTATTCGCATAGGTTGGGCGAAGCTCATGAACTTATTGATGCAATTGCGTAAAGTCTGTGACCAGTATGCCTTGCTTCCGTGCCTCCCGACCTTCGGTTCTCACATACATTTAGCCCATATTTACTTGAAGACGCGTCGCCATCGCCCTATGTCATCGGAGAGCACATCGTTGCTTCCTCCTCGAAGCTTATTGTCATTGACAAGATCCTCTCCGACATTCTCCCAAAGGACGAGCGTGTTCTCATATTCTCTGTACGTCTTGACGCCATTGGTCGCCTGGATGCGCTTTAATCTATTTTACTTTTTGGGATAGCAATGGACGAAGTATGTCCGTTCGACTCTCAACATGCACCTTTAGTGACAGTCCTTCGTATAGCATGCTAGATTTACTAGAAGATTATATGGAGCTTCGTGGTATACCTTATGCACGACTTGATGGGGCCACTCCGCGCCCACGACGTACCCTGGACATCAAACTGGTGCGTGTCAATCATACAACGAGATACTTGCCCTCACCTCCGTTCTCAGTTCCAACAAGAGAAATCGCGTAAGAGGCTGACCACATTCGTGTTTCCCTGCTGAGCGCCCCCACATATAGCGTACAAAGTCTTTTTGGTGTCTACAAAGGCCGGTGGTCTAGGTCGGTCGAAATCGAGGTTGCACCCTCCAGCATCGAGCTGATCACACCTAGGTATCAATCTTACCAAGGCGTCCACCGTCATCATGTGTGACTCTGACTGGAATCCACAAAATGACCTGCAAGCCATCGCACGAGCTCATCGTATTGGGCAGACAAAGATCGTCAAGGTGTGTCCATGGGCTTGCCATCCCTCTCTCTTTGGGCTTACCAGACCACAAGGTGTATCGACTGATCTGTCGAGGAAGTGTCGAGGACCAGATGCTTGACCGAATCCGCCGCAAACTGTTCCTTTCACTCAAAGTGATGTCCTCAAATACCACCGATCCTTCTTCCGACGGCAAGGAAGCTGAAGAAAATGCCCAGCAACTCAAAAAGGCTGAACTCATGGATATCTTGCGCAAAGGTAGCAGTGCCATCTCGGGTGAAGAAACCGGGATGGACTTTGGGCGATTTTTGAATGCCCCGATTGACGCCATTTTGGAGGAGTCGAGGGCGCGTGAGGGCGTGAGGGACGCACGGATGAAAAAGGACCTCGCCACCCGGGGCGATAGCGGGACTGACGAATCTGCCGTCAAAGCAGAAGAAACTGGAAAGCTTCTTCAAGACGCCGAGGAGGAGGAACGCCGGTTACTCAGCGGCGTCGCCCAAGTTCAAAGCAGACTATTTGAAGGCCAAGTGGTCCATCGACGACAGAACAACCAGCAGATTGCCCAGGAGTGGAAGGAACTACAGAAACGCGGACGGACCAATCGGCTTGTTGTGGTTGATGGAATTCATGTCGTGGCGGATTACATGGGATGCGACGAAGTGAGCTATCTTTGGTTTCAGCGGAGGGACCGTCTCCCTGAACGAGTTTTTTCAGCCCACAAACGACACCAAGAGCGCTCCCAAGAAGCGGACGAAAGCCAAATACGATTCAGAGGATTGGTGCATTTATTGCAGAGACGGGGGTGAGCTGGTCGTGTGCAGTCAATGTCCCCGAGGTACGTTTTTCTCAGTCACATCACATTTCCCACACCCACGCCAGATGCTGATATCCATTTTCCACAAACCCAGTGTTCCACGCCGAGTGTCACGACATCACGCCAGCGCAGCTGAAGAGACTCGCACTGATTCCATGTAGTCAGCACAACTGCGCAGAATGCAATCGGAACACCGCGCAGTCCGGTGGGATGCTCTTTCGGTATGACCCGAAACTCTCGCTTGGTTATCTCGGGCCTGAATCGGTGTTTTGTTTCCCGAATAGATGTCAGACATGTCCTCAGGCGTTCTGTGAGGATTGTCTGCCGCAGGGTGATATTGACGCCGTTGGTGACGTCTTACCCGAGTTGTACGTGTAACCGTGTTGTATGTGTGTGAATGTTACTCATGCATCGTGTATTCGCAGCACATTGCTGGGATTCGGTGCCCAGACGACAGCATATTACATACGTTGTCATGATTGCCACGCCCTTTGGGCCCAGGATCCTGCTGCGTGGAATGCATGGGAGGAGGAGATGGCAGAAACGCAGCAGAAGCTCGAAGCAGCTGCAAAGGCTGACCGAGATGAATGATTTGGCGTATTTGAACCGCCTTGTCGCTTGCATTTGCTTTTCTTTGTTTCCAATACATCGAGTTACCTAGTACAAAACGCAACTACCTATCTTTATTACGGCGACGATACCTTTTGTTAATCGAACGTACGTTGATGTTTACAGTAATATTCTTTCAGGTCTGAAGTGGATATTTATGCGAGACGCGGTTCAGAATGGTTGTTCGGCCAACACCTCGGATACTTTGACGACCAACTCGTCCTGGTTTTTCAACTCGGCTGCAAAATATGCCTTTGCTCCACCGACTCCCCGAGACCGCACGATCTGCACGACGGCGTCATAGGCATCAGGGTTGGACCCTCTTGTGACCGTGCAGACAAAGTCCCGCCTCTTGTTATAGATGTACAGCGATCCGAGGGCAGAATTGACGGGGCTATTGGTGAGGAGGTCGACAGGTACCTGCACCTTGATCACCATGTTCTTGTTCTCAGCGTCGTTTCTGGTGAGACCAGGTCTGAGCGGACGGGTGGTGGGGGTTGCAAGACCAAACGCCTGGCGTGTGAAATCCGCTCTGGAGATCGTCTCGGACGCCAGCGGGCCACCATAGGTCGGTTTGAGAATGATGGTCGTCGCCGCGCAAAACGGGTTACACGCTGGCTTGTGCACCTTCCAGTGTGCGCCTGCCGGCCGCAAACGTGAGTGAAGCGCACCCACCGGAGAACATGAAAGATCACCCACGCTGGCACTCTGTCGAGCAGTACCGAACGAGACGACACCTCGTGCACTGCTTCAGCCCATTCCCCTTGTTCTTGCAATGCTCGCATCGTTTCTCTTCCCAAGGCGCCACCTCGCCCTTGCGTTTCCGCTCCCATCGCTGGACGGCAGCAGTGACCTCTGCCCCAAAGGTCAAGCACATCTTTCGGGGGGAATCGCCGTTCCCGTCCGCGATGTCCAGGTCCGCGCCGTGTTCCATCAGTATGTCGACGAGCTTCACATCGCCTCCTTGAAATGGTAAGAGTATGGGCACCTCCCCATACCGAGTCTGTGCGTTCACGTTTGCGCCTTTTTCCAATAAAAGTTTCGTGATCTCGGCGTGTCCGACTGGCGGCGTACACGCGTGATGAAGCGCAGTATGGCCCGAAATGTCAGGGATATCCGGCGGCGCGCCGGAGGCGATGAGATAGCTGAGAATATCGAGGTGTCTCATGGGCTGGCCGTCTGGCGAGCCGGGTTGGAGCTGTTGTGCACCGAGGACGGTAAAGGTGACGAATCCGAATTGGAAGGGCGTCTGGGTGGTGTTCAGATCCGGCGCGGTGCCCGATTCGACAGCCTAACAAGGAAACGCGGGTCAGAGAAATGGTGCGGGTGGAATCTTGTCGCAGAGAAATATTAACAGACCTCCTTGACTGCGTCGTAATTTCCGCACATACATGCGAGTGCAAACAGAGGAAGCTTGTTGGGGTTGAATTCAGCAAACTCTGGGTGGAAAAAAAGGTGGCGAGGGACAGGGGTTGGCACTGGATTCGCCACATTTGCACACAGGAAGAAGAGACACCTACGCGTCTGGAACATGTTGCGCAGTCTCTCGCTGCCCATTTGAACACTAATGAACCCGGGCTTGTCGAGAATCGTCTTCATTTGAGGCGTGATGAACAAGCCTCCATCGTGTTGTGGGCCTGTCAGGTTATCTGATTAGCGCGCGGTGAGCACCCGATGTTGTGCAGTAGATCCATACCACTCAGACTCATGTTTCCGTGGATGTGTTGGACTCGAATGTGGACCAACGGATGTCGACGGAGTTGTGTTCAAGATTGCGACGACGTTGCTATCTCTTTATGTAAGATGCAATGTTTGGCCCAGGATTGGCCGAAAAAGAAGTTGCGTCATGAATTTGCTCGTACGCGGACCGCGCCGCCGACTCCGCGGCGCAATGATGTTGACCTCTCTCCAGGCAGGATCACTGTACATGGAGCCTATACCACACCACTTCTTTGTGACACTGACGAGGCGTGGCTCCGCCCAAACTTCTTCATCATGTCAGCCTGCTATCTCCGAAAGAGTAGCACTATCTCAGCGTCAATCTTGGTGCGCAGCTTTGTACGCTCCGTTGACAACGTGACTACTAGTAAGGCACGTGTGGGTCCTATAAAGGACTTGGGCCGACATTGTCACCAGGCTGTCTAGATGACATCGAAGCAGGCCAATTATCACTCGGGAAATCATGAAACAGACAGTATTTAAACAGGAAGCATACCTTCCTGGCTCCGCCGGGCCGGGATCATGATGCTCGGAGTCGGACTCTTGACAAAAAATGATGTCCTAAAAACAGAGCATTGTCATTTCTTAGTCTCCAATCGTCCAGCTAGATGGCTTCGGGGCACTTCAGAAGGCGAGTCGTACAAATTAAAAGCGTCCTTAGGGAGTAATGCAGAGCTTAAATTCCGACCTCAATAACTCAGGTTTGGCAGGTGTAACGCGCAAATAGCCATCAAGAGACACCTGAGGATGGTCGCGTCTGCGGGCGCGATGGATACATAGCCGGCGATGAGCCATGCATTGGCTCCTATCCAAGAGAACTCAACAGGTGGTGCATAGATGAGCCTGCTGGGAACCTCCTCTCCATTTGGGAAAAACGATCATCCGAAGTCTTACCAAGAGTTCCCGTGGACACACATGGACCTCTGCTACTTAGATCCCGCTGTAAACAATCTGTGACTGGTGCCTGGGTATGTCAGGTCATCGAAATAAGGTTTGTCTCATGTCGCGGTCCTTTTATCCGTGTTGCAAGATCTCCGTCCTCATTTCTCTAAATTAAGAACAAGCTGGAAAATGTAGACATAGCTTCCGGTATTTGTTTCCAAACATTCTCTGTCAGAAGATCACCGATCTGATCTTTGCCTCTCCAGGAAAATTAATCCCTGCTTGTTACATTACCTGATTGTTCATGTCGAACCGTCACACGCCCCGCAACTTTTCAATACATATAAAAGCGTGACCAAAGTGAAGAGACTCTCGATCTCACATCTTCTCCCTCGAGTAGTCAATATATGCCTTCAACTGTCATTCACACCGGACCCCCTACTCATCCTGCTCTCCGTAGGTGAGCATTACATCTATGAACGAACTCCTCTCATTCATTGGGCTAGACGTTCGTGATGCAAAAGATGCTCATATCATCTTGGAAGCTGTTAGGCTCAGCATGCTCCCGCTGATCAGACGTCGCCTGAGCGCCAGCGAGCGCGAACAGCTGGTTTCAGGGAACGTCTTTGTCTGGGAGGAAGCAGAGAACGATGGAGGTCTGCTGCGTTGGACTGACGGGAGAAGATGGTCGGTATCTTTCCATCGTACTTTTTCTTGATCGAATTCTTATGCAGAGTGGTAACTAGGTCGCAAAGTCGGATGCGTGGCGACCATCTGTTCTACGAAGAAAAAATGGAGACCACTCAAGAGGAAAAAAATGCAAAGGCAGCTTATAGGTACCTGTATTTTTGAAGCACGATCCAGGACTATACTTATTGGCGGAGCCCAGATCCCGGCGGGCGACTGATCCACTTGCAGCTGCACCTCCAACCAATAGGCGAAAAGATCGTCCGAACCGCCCGAATGGACTCACGAAACAGACATATTCAGCGCTTGTATACCTTCCTGGATCAAGCCATTCGCGTAAATGGCATGTGGTGGCCTACTTTACGGTTAGCCAAAATACTTTTGCGATGATTCGTTCGTGGCGTGTACCTCATCTACTTTCTTCCCAGGGAGATGATTACCTGCGGCTCCCTGTCATCGAAAGCTATGCTTATCTCCGTAGCTTGCGCGTGCCAGAGGGTATCTTTTCGTCCAGAAAAGCAAATGGAGTGCGGAGTGATCGCTGCTCTGTGACGGACTCAAAGGAAGGTTACACTCCAATGGCAGACTTTCCCGCCCAATCGGATTTAGTTCACTACTCGCAACATCCAATGGCCCATGAGGTTTTGTCCACGCCGATGTCTTCTGTCTCGTCCTCTCCATCCAGTCCATTAGTGTCCCCAATGCCGCGGCATCCTTATTCGCCACCCACACAGTCTACCACATCTCGACCTTATCCTCATGACACGGCGGCTCTACCGAGTATAGCTGTCCTTACTAGTCCACACGCACATTCCGATCTCCCCCAAAACTCATCTCTTCCCGTTCGCCTAAATCACCCTTCTCCAAGTAACTATAGTCCGCTGTCCGCCGAAGACAAACGAGTCTTGAGCAGCTTCCGTGTGGTGTTATGACGACAACCTCTCAGCCTGTGTGGTCCCTTAATATTATGGCATCTTTTCCGCTTGTTCGACAACAATTGCTAGACTGTATTCACGTTTTCGACATTTTGCTACCCCATATACACAGTTGTTCAATGGATTGTGTATTAATCGTGCAGTATCGTTATTTTGCTGCGAGTTCTTTGGAAACTCAGGATCACAACTGTTCTCCTGTACACTTTCAGGGGGCAAGCGTAACGTTCTCGTGAGCGTGTGGGAAACCACGTCCTTGAAAAACGTCAGCTCTGACTCAGTGTCGTGGTGCTGGCAAGACCCGTGGTAGTGCCAAAGGAAGTTCGTAAGTCAACGACTGTCTTCCTTCGATGTCTTGCCAGTGGTATGACCACAGGGATGCTACACGCGTGGTGGTAAGCTCGAAAGCAACAGTGCAATACTTAATCCGGCGCTAGGAATTTTCCACATCTATCCCAACGACTTGGGCTCTAGTAGTACGTGGTCGAATGAGAACACGGCGGACACCGAAGACCTGCCAGTGTGCCGACATCGGACAGTCCGTCCGATGAGTCACTAATTAGATCAGTAAGTTAGATCTTGCCCTTTTGTCCTTCCACCAACCTTCGAATGGCAGCCGCTCTCTCTGTAAGGGGACGCTCACTCCCGGTTCCGCGCGCTTCTACGGCGGATGCTCCCGTCGTAGCTATTTATAGCTCCCTTGTTCGACAGTATACCCAACCATGCTCCTCAGGTTGGCGATCAGGGACTTGCCATGACTGATTCTTACCAGGTTCTCAGCCAAGTTCACCCACCGATAAGTGTGGGCGTAACACAGTGCTGCGGCTCAGGTGAGGATAACTAGGGCATCCGAGTTACGCGTCGCCCGACACGAGTTCGCCGCGGTACTCAGGCCTTACTGGTGGCTCTCCGAGGCAGGGTCTTACGGTGGTGTCAAGTTTTCGCAACGTCGACGAGCTGACGCCGAGCGGTGAACGACGAAAATTTCGTGACAGGTCGCTACTCGATCATTCGTCTCATCTTTCTGTTTGCGGTGCCACCGTTCCACGATCCAGCCGGATGGGAGGTATGGCGTTCTTGAACCATGGTTCCAGAACCCACGAGCGGCGGGACGACGTAAGTGGAATTACGACATTGCAATGGATGTTCTCACTCTGGAGTCTGGACAACCCGCCACCGAGGTCAACAAGGAGGGAAAGTTCTGCGTCCCCCGCAATGAAAGACCGCTGTTACGACGTGGTGGTCAAGTTGACTGGGGACTTCGAGCTCCTTCCAGCAGGGTCGGCAGTGTCGATGTCATTTTTAGACAGATACAAAGTTCAGGTGAGTCCCTCTCGGTGTTCCCCGTGTCGATCTTGAGCACGAGCATTCTTATTGCAGTTACGGGACTGCGATTCGTTCCTTGGGTGACAAATTGGCACACAAGCACTGGACCTATCAAACAGCTCCGCAAGATCAATTCGACTCGGATGGTAGACACCAGAAGACTGATAACAGGCCACTGTGAGCACGCCCATGACCTGAGGTACGATACTCGCCTCATCTCTGGCAGCCGTTTCCTTTTTGCAAAGCGGAAGCCAACTGTTCGGAGGCATGTGCTTGACCATGGACGTGCCGGCAACTAGTCTCAAGATAATGACATCCTATCTTCGACCGCGCTCTGTCAACAGAAGGCCACTTCTGGAGATGAAACAAGGTCGGGGAGTCGGCGATCAGATTGGTTATAGAAAACCTCCAGGTGGATGCCGTAGTGAATTGATGGCTTGTAGCTCCACGGGAGACGTTTCAGTTGGCCGCCCTGGATAGCATACTGAATGGTCTCCGGGTGTGTAACATAGCCATCCGAGGCCAGCATTGGACCCGAACTACGGAGAACTATCCCATATTTTCGGCCCTCAAGCTCCATCTCTCCCCGGTTGATAATGTGAAAGGGAATTCGATAGCACGTGTGGGACCCAGCAGAAGAAGAGCGCGTAGCAAGGCTATTCCTGTCTACCCCCACCCCCACCCCTTCGCCGCAGCCCTGGTCACGGGTTCACACGGCATGTTGAGGTTAGGAATTGCATACCACATGGAAGCGCCGAGTGGACGACAGTATGATCGTCGGTGAATAAACTAGCGAGTCTTTTCCCAACCGCGTCCATGGAGAGTATGCGAGGTCATAAATGGTAGCATTTACGACATCTTGGACGTTCTTCAGCAATCAGATAGCCAGTTGTTCCGAATCATGAGCCTCATCCATTGAGATTTATCTCCCACTTGCGTGAGATAACGCACTGACCTACCCGCAAAAGCCAAACTCACATTCGTGTCAACCCCGCTTCAGCGACGATTCGGCAAGCGAGATAGCAAAAACATCCGACAAATCAAAATCTGTCAATGTTGCATACTTGTTCAAAGCGGTTGCTCCCTGGACTTGTGTACCCTTGACAGCAACGGTCTTGTGACCATTTTGTAGGTCTCTCAAGTGATGTCAGATGGTGCAACAGGGCCTCAGCGATTCCGCTGTGTTTGTGGTCCGAAACGTATACCTACACATGCCGCGAAAAGTAGTTCAACCTGAACTTGAAGCCGCGGATGTTCCGTTAGCGGATGACGGTCTCGGTGGCCCGGGCACAGTTTCGACTCGTACCGAACCAAGGACGTATCTTTCTTATCGGGGCTTTTGCTCGTCAATAAGAATTTTGAGCCACTGTATCCGTTGCTTCGTCAAGCCTTTGAACGCGTCGACGTCGCAGCCATTACCCACACCCTGATCACGGTGCGTTCACTGCACGTGAGGTTATCATGACAACTTTGCGATTTCCTTTTTCCACAGCGCGTGGGTAACTGAATGATAATCTCACCTCCGATCAATAGATCAGCCCTGAGGCCTGGACGCTTGAGGGCCGACGTTCCGAGGGCTGTGGGGGCACTTTTTCCAGTCATGCGATCTCAACGGTCGAACATGAATCACAGTAGCGCCCGATTTCAAAAGACTCAGCGGCGGGATTTGAGACCGACGTTCGTGGAGAAGACGTTGTCATGTGTTCCGAATGCAAGCTTCAAGCCTTCAACCCGCTTGATGCTCGACCTCGTGTCGCATGGCGTTCAGTAACTTCAGTTGTCGCCGTTTGCTTACCATGTCTCACTCCACGGCTCACCAGTGATATACCTACTTTCTTGTTGCGTGTTTTTTCCCCTGGTATTTCTGGTTACATCTACTATGTTTTCTTTTTCTTTTTTTTTCTGGAGGGACCCACTGATCGTCATCTGTTCTCGTCACCGTGCTAACCCTTCATTCGCAAGGTGATGTATCTATTTATGTACTTCGGTTACTTTCCACTTCACTTCGTTTGTTTTTATCACTATATCCTGATGACACCTGGTCGAAGCTATGCCAAGGGCTTTACAAAGGGTGACTCAACATTGAAGAGCACAGGTAATACAATGCCAGGTTTTCATACTATACAACAATGGCACTTTGATGATGGTGGCAGATCCTACTATACATTAATCAGCACACTGCTGAGGACACTGACGCCCCGAACTTCATGCTTCTCCATGAACAATCTTTTTACCCTCTTCAACCTTTTGCTCATCTCTGCTCATCTTCCCTGCAAGAATCTTCATTTCTCCTTTAACCAACATCATGAATCCAGGCTTTTTCTCAGCACCTATGGATGCCCACTTGCTCGTCCTCATTGTTAGTAAATCTTGGCCTTCTTGCTGAGTGCTGACCGAGGTTTGATATTCAGCAGTACTAAACCCCAGGGGCGGAGGGTGCAACTGTGCAGGATGATATTCCCCACCGTAACCTCCTTCAGCCTTCCCAACAATTGTTGTTCATCCCCCCTGGTTCCCCTCTTCCTGAACATCCTGCGATGGACCCTTCTCCCAACTGAGCTTCTCCAAAGTGTCTTCCTCTGGCCTTGTCAGCAGTTTACTCAGTTACAATGTAATAGTCAAAAGGATTTGACAAACTTTTTTCACCTACAGTAAATCCCATGATCAAGGTTGAGAAATACTCCAATGGTACCCCTGAGTTGACCCCCAAATTCGTACTTCAAACTGACAGAACCTTTCACATCAAACCTTGAGCTGTGCTACATACCTCTGAGACAATGCTTCATGAATGACGCACTCGGGTGGGTAGTAAATGGATTCATTGGATGTAATTTTATCTGTATTACTGTAGAGACCGGTGCATCTCTACGTTTATATCCCACCATTCTATGCCTTTCTACCAACTACTTTTCCTTTACTCTTTCATTTCGAGTGTTCCTACTTACTTATGTAGATCAGTCTCAGTTTATACCGGACCAGGCTGAGCGCGCCTCGGGCTATTCAGCCTAACTATGTATATTACTTCATGTTGTTGTGTTTCTTAGACTTTAGGGTCTCAGACCCGGTACCTTTCATTTGTTCCTTTTCGGACTTCGCAGTCGCATAGTGTTTGACAGTCTTGGGTATACCCAGACTATAAAGCCTTGTGCTTAGCATTCTGTAATGGACTTTTGGTTGGATTCACGAACTGCTCGAACCACTCGTCCACCACACCATCTACCATCTACCACACCACTCACCGTCACCATTCAATACTTCTAATGCCTTTCTTTTCCGGTCTTACTTCAAACTCTCAGGCGCACGCTCCGGACTACCGTTGGTCCATCGCTCACCGCCCCAGCCTCGGTCTCAGACTTCCCCTCATTCACACCCTTTTTCTCAAGTCCCTTTTGGAGCAAAGTATCTTGCCTCCCCCTCTCTTTGATGGTCTAGGGCAAGCGTGTTTCTACACTCTTAGTCCCTCCCAGCTGTCTTATTATCTTTACATTGCCCTTTTGCTTATCACACACTGTGTCACTGTCGCAGCCTAATAAATAGGGTGATTGACGAAGGAAGGCATGTAACATTTCTTGTGATGCCTGAACAATGAACATCCTGACACCGTCATCCTCTGCTAGTGATGCTGAAACACAAATTCACAGCCACATGGTGTAAGAGTTACTGTTTGTTTGGCAACATCCTTGGATTTCAACAATACACACCAAGAGAAATACTGCACATGATATAATTTACTATAAATATGTAGATGAATGGTCTTGGCAGCAAGCACACGTTCAATCCCCACATATGTGTGTATGTACTGCATCCAAACCCATAGCATTGTTCATCCATCCTGGTCCAGTTGGTCCAACCATAGCACAATGTCTCTGCACTCCACATACAACACAGTGCTAAAAACCCTACTGTAAGATCAAAGATCACATTTTATGTCACAGGACCATCTGGAACTGTTGATGAAGGGTCGGCAATGAAAATGTTGCTGCCTTTGACATTAATAAAAGAGTACTGGAAACAGCAGTCAAGACTTCGACCACAGCAATGGGGAATTCTGGGTGACATACCTCTGTGAGAGCCGTGTCACTGCCCCTATTGTAGTTTTGGTACACAAGATTGACCTGCACAATATAAGCATAATCAACAGATAAATAAACCGTCACACAAACCTCCACCATGAAGGGCCGCAGCCCTGCAGACTCTAGCATCTCCCACCATGACAAAAAGTCTTCGAACTTCTTATCCCATGCATGAAGCTCAATCAGGAGTTGACCAAAGGGAACTGGTTCCCCAGACGCGATGTAAGGCTGTAGTATTTGTGGGAGCACCTTGAACTCCCATCCTTCAATATCAATCTTGAGTATATCAATGTATCGATGTTCTGTCAAAAGAATTGTATTTCCATGGTGCAGATATGGTTGCGAGGAAAACTCACTGTTCATGTCGAGGAGTGTCTTGAGGGTATACAATTTATGTTCATCGTTTGGACCATGAGCATCAACGTTGGCCAGACCCCATGGGTGGAAGTGGGCGCGATGGTCGCGTTTGATGCTGCCGAATGAGTTGGAGCGATAGTCGTAACCCCACACTTCACAGGAGTGAGTACGTTCGAGAACCTCGGCCTCAAATGATGTCTCATAGTTCATGCCTATTCAATGTCCCTGCTCCAGAGTGAAGGCCAAGAAAACTGTCATCAGACTCACCAAATGTGTATATTAGACAATCCGGCTTGTGCTGAAGTCGAGAGAGTCCACAAGTCCACTTGCCACCATCTCCTAATGACCCAACACGCTCGATTTCATGTGGACATTGAAATGACGGAGGGAAAAAGCTCCCTGGTTGAGAACTTCGTCAGCCAATGATTCAGAAGAACGGTCAGCAACACGCTAGTACTCACAGACAGTATACGCTGGCCACGGTTCCTTGTCTTGTGGGAACCTGAAAAGAATGAATTTGGTTCGAAATGGGAGATAACATGGTTGACGTACATGAGAATATCTCGAGCAGTTGGTCCAAACTTCTGTATCATCTCTCTGCGGTCCCCAACTACTTTCGAGTAGACCCGCTCAGCTCGCTCAAGTCGCGCGGGCAGTTCGCTGTCTCGTATTGAAATTTCGTATAAATCGGTCCGAAGTGGAGACTGGTAGGGATTAAGTAGGTATATTGTTGTTAAGATGACCATTGCTACGGCGATGAAATATCGAGGATGTCGCTGCCAGACCAGGGGCATCTTCGAAATTGTGGAGGGACAGCGAGACAGAAACGATTGGCTAAGCGTACGGCTCTGCGCAGCTGATTCGTATACAAGATAACCGTGTGGGGAATAACGATAGCGGGTCGCGTTACAAAGTTTTAAGGGGGCGGAATCGCCAGCCGGAAGATGGTTGGTTCCTTACTACCTGAACTGACAGTAGTCATAGTATGTTTCAGAGTCTCGCACCAACATGTTACAATGACTCACAGCAGTCCAGAATTTTCGTTGGCGATCAAAAGACAGTATTAACACGGTCACAGCGCCCGTTGGTTGTTCATGAGCAAAGTGACGTGGAGGCGAAATCGAGAAAAACAAACAAACATGGAAGCGTAGCTAATCAGACAAATGATTTGAGCAGTGGCGCTTAACCCTAAGTTACCAGCCCAATCCATTACTGCGTAAATATACGGGCATTTCTACATCTCGCCGGACGAGAGTACGGCTGGGTCTTCTTTCCAAACCACTACATGATATTTTCCGTGGTGCAGCTGAATCACGGCGCTCACTGGCTGGAGAAACAGGATGATCCCACGGGCCGCACGTTGGACACCTTCGTCACCGTTCTCGGCAATATTGGGGGTTCTTTTTCGCAGAACTTGTTTGCTGCGCCCCCAGAATCGCAAGGAAACGGTTTGTACACTGAACGGTTTTGATGGGGAAAGTGTCAGATATCTGAAATGTTGCTAAAAACCGACCAGTCAGCCTGCCAGTGAGTGTATCAGGATCCGAATGTCCACTAGCCAGGTAGGCTGCGGCCAAGAAATTCCAATTCGTATCACGAAGAGCTCCTCAGTGAGTCTAGCTCAAAAGAATTCCGAGAAAACTACGTCATGACTCCGATTCAAGTGAACGGTGGCCACGGATCAATGGGACAATTAAAGTGTTTCATTTATCGAGCTCGTCCGGAGCAATCTACCTGGTGGATATTGTTCCATCGCTCCTTTTTCATGCACTGCACTTGAAATCATATAAGGAAATTCTTTGCTATAGAAATTCATTAGAACAACGAAGTCTCGTTCAGGTGGCACTGGTTCTCATCGCAGTCATTTTCGCACGTGGATGCAAGGAATCTATGATGACAGTCTTCATCATCGCCAGCTTTGGTGCACGCGACCAACATCATGTTCTAGATCATATTATTACGGCGGATGCATGGATGTCCCACCATAATAAACGAGGCTTACCTCGAGGCATTTGACGTGGCTCCATGCCTTCCATTCTGTCATCTTGAGATCAGCAAAGAAAAGGTGCGGCGATGCAGCACAGCATTTGGTCACCTTTGACATGGCTTGCTGTTCAAACTTCAGCAGGCAAGGGTTACCGCTCATGCCTCAGGCGCTCAACGTCAACATCCTCGACGATTGACGATTGACAATGGTCTGGACGCACAACGATGAGTCACCAATTTAAAGTATGTACAAAAATGTACACATTGTCAATGTGCGGTGCACGTGCGTGTCGTGTTATCCGTCCGGTAACGAAGCGGAGCGGCCTTCCATTCATTTTGTAGCGCACAACTGCCTCGTGTTGTGGACCGTCATACCACATATAACCCTAGCCACTATCTCGCGACATCGTCAAACTCATTCCATTACTCCCACCCTAGTCAGTGACAACCATGATCCACACTATGCGTTTCGTGTTGTATTGCATCCTGGTACGCTTGCCCCTCGCTCACTCAGTGCGTTGTACTCAACCTGGACCGTAGTTTCTCTTCGCAGTTGTCACATTGGCGTTGTGTGCGGTGAGAATACATTACACCACTCACATACCCTCGTACGATCCAACGAACTATGGAGTTCAGTTCTACGGTAAGGCCCCGGTCTCGCAAAAAATTTCCACCTTGCTGATTGCAAGTCGTTCCATAGACCCTGTGATTGTTGAGCTCTTGGTGACAAGTGTCCTTACAATCTTGTGGGCACCATTTGTGTAAGACTTGTCTTGTTTACGGTACCCTATGCATCAGCTCACTGTCGAATGCAGTGCTCGTACGATCCACAGCAGGCTCGAGCACCGTTTCTTCAGTTCCTTTGCAGCGGAGCTTATCGGTCTCTTCGTCTTCTTCCTCCTCTGGCTAGTCGGTGCTGCCGTTGCCACCGTAAGTAGCCTTGGTATTCTAACCACCACGTTTGTCAACATTTTTCGATCTATAGCACACTAGTAACCCCCCAGACGTCGATGTCTATTGGGGAGATCTCTCCTCGTGCTGGTTCTACTGGGAGTGCCGAACCCTTACGGCAATGCTCGCCTTTGCATGGCTTAGTTGGGTTGTTGTCTTTGCATTGTTTATGACGTCGCTTCTGTTTGCGATTGCAAACAAGGCATTCCGTGATCCTATGCACGGGCGATGGGACCGCCGTGCAACTCACTATGGCGACACGCCAATGCGCGCCCTACCTTGATCACGAGGTTGGAGCGGAGGAACGAGCGCAAAGAATCATAAGAATGATTTAGACGATATACACAAGTTGGTCATGAACTTTTAGCAATACTTCGGACGGGTCCCGAGGACTGCTTCACGTCTCCTATTTATCGTATTATACGTACATGTTCTGGTACTAGTTAGTTCCCTACGCGCAAGATTGCATCTTGTCTGGATCATCTCTTATTCGACGTCGCGAAGATAGACACCTGTCGCGGAGTGCGCGCACTTTTCAAATCAGAACCGTCGTGATCCGAGAAGTTCGATGGCTTACTTCAAGTTGGTCCCGGGGATCAGGAAACAGTCCCATCCGTAAGAGTCAAGTTACCCAAGGAAAGAGGAGGGAAACCCTTTTCCATTTCAAAGGCAGAGACTTGTCAAGTAAGTCGTGAGCGTTGTAACTTCTCAGTGACACATTCAGTGCGACTGCTTAGTAGTACTAAGTGTTCTTGCGAGGCAATGCCAGTTACTAAGAGGGCTCAGTGCGGAAGAGTTCTTGAACTGCCGTTCATTTCAGCTGCTCTGCAGATGTTGGAACATCAACTTCTCGCCTTGCCCATGCCCTCGATCGATGATCACTTTGCACATCTCTGATTTTGTTATTGACATTTAAACATCTTCGCCGATTCTTGAATCTTCGGGTACCCAATCAGCGCGCTTGGCTCGGGGTGTTTTGTTGAAAAATACATAAAATTTAACATAATAAAATGCTGGGACAAAAGAAATAAGTATGTAATATATAACAAAATAATTTGTTTCTGAATATTCAATCGGGAAATATCGCTCAGTGCAGCCCATCGCGGAAAGGGTCTCTGAACTTGCATGCAGGACGAATACTACGATATCATCGACTCAGACAGGGGTGAGGATTCTGAATCTGAACCTTCCGAAAGCGAAGAATCGGCGTTGGGCAATGATCAAAGTTATGCGTCTGGGGATGCAGACGTCGATGCAGACTTTGTGTATGTGCATTAGTTTATCGCGTGCATGGCATTTAACATCTGTCACAGACGCCTGGTTCGAAACATTCGGACGGCAGATGACATCTCGAGCACGGGGGTGTTACAGCGAGAGTGGGATATTCGTCTTGAAGACCAGGACACCCTATTTCGGGATGATTTACGGGAAGCTTCTGGTATCGGGAAGAGGAAAAGAAAGCAGGTAAAGTTGTTTATCTTTGAGCGTATTCTTCCATATGCCAAATTATGGATGAGCATGCAGCGCGAGCGTAGAGTTGGACCTGTACTCTCGCATCAGGTTCGAACCTTGATAGGACAGGGAAACCAGGCTTACATCGACAACAATCTTGCTGAAGCCATTCGAGTAATGCAAGAGGTTATTCGTATCGAGCCACGCGCTATCGCTGCTTGGACCGTTCTCGCACAGTGTTACGAAGATAAGAGCGAACCACAGAAGGCTCTTCAGCTACGCATCATGGCTGCTCATCTTAGACGTGACTTTGAGGAATGGGAACGCTTGGCGCGACAATCCAGGTAATATCCAACTCCAAGAAACGAATTGTCGTTGTTGAGAATCTCGTCAGGGACCTGGGATTCAACCAGCAGGCATTGTATTGTTACACGAAATTGTACAGTCTCGACACTGAAAATGTGGACGCCCTTTGGGATCGAGCAAGTCTTGCCAGGGAGATGCGCGATCTCCGAACGGTAAGAATGTCATCGAATTTACTGCTTGCCGGGACTCATCAGAGGGCTTGTTTACCAGGCTCGTCATTCTCTCTTGGCAATCCTTAAGCGTTTCCCACACGACATCACCGTCCTCACTGAGCTCCGACCGATTCTCATCGAGCTTGCCGATTTTGCACTCTGTGCCTCCCTCTTTCAGGATGCCCTAGAATACAGCGAAACCTTAAGCCCCCTTGGCCATGCTCTGGACCCATCCATCTCTGGGCAAAATGAACAGTCTAGGTTTGGTTTCATCGAATTACTTGTCCTCGCAGATCTTTACAATACAATGAACGAATATGAACGGGCAATAGATACGATCCGAAAAGGGTGTCGATGGCTTCAGGGTAGAGCAACTCAGAAATTCTGGGACGTCTGTGAAGACGATCGGGAGTATGATTTACTTGGTAAAGAAGGATATGAGCCCGTGCAACGGGCAGGGGACGTTCAACCTGGGTACTACCCACTGGAGATAAATGCACGCCACCGACTCGCAGTAGCTCGGATCAAAATGGGCGACATCGATGAGGGCAAGGTTAGTGAACGTTCCCCTGAGTGTGGAGACAAGCTCAAAGTTGCGTCACCCTAGATGCATGCCAATATAGTTTTGTCACAGGATGCATTAGATTACGCTGCCTTGTTTGGAGAAATCGCAGATGCTTATTTCGAACTGGAGTTGTATTCCGAGGCCGATCCGATCTATGAGACCCTTGGTGCTGACCCTGCGGTGCGCTATATTCACGCTATTCATTAACATTTCCCAAGATGTTTTTATAGACAAGCAGTTTGTATGTTCTTTTGCAAGTCGCCACATGCCGCAGAATGCAAGGTGACATACGCGACGCGTCCGAAGTTTATAAACAGGGTGGGGCTGTCATTGATTGTGAGTCGCCGCGAAGTGCTGACCCGACGCAAAAGTCATCGATGCAGACCCCTCAAACAACGATGCCAAGATGAAGCTTGCAGAACTTTATGAAATCATGGACGAGCCCCGAAGAGCACTTGAACTGGTTTACCAAGGTACCCTATTTTCACCCAATCACAATCTACAACGTTTGTGATGGCGCCGTCCAGTTATTGATGCCAGGAAGCGTCGCCCGGGACAAACAGAAGGCACGGCACTCCCCGGTGCACCCTCAATTTCCCAGGCCGGTGCTTCCTTGTTCGATGAGAAGTCTCATGCTCGACCAAAAGGAAGAGTTGCCACTAAAAATGGCCGACTTAGTTTGGCTGACCTGAAGGCTCTCGAGGAACAACGTGAGAAGGAGGCATTACTTGGGTACAAACGAATAGAAGAGCTGTGGCCGAGTATCCTGGGCGCGGAACGTAATGATGCAGTCGTAAGGGAGTGGATGTTGGAAGCTGAGAAACTTGTAGAGATGTTCAGGGAGACCCGTAATTTGTTCTTGACGAGCAGGGTACGCGTTGCAAGTTCCTGCATCCCCCTATTGGCTGATTACTTGGCAGCACAATGATTTCCGGGGTATGTTTCCCAGGCGGCGACAGCTGCGCCAGAATGAAACAGAGGAAGAAAGAATGGCATCGAGGTTAGAACTCGTCGGTTTGTTTCAGCTGCTTTCTGGTAATTTTCGTGGCTGATATATGCAGAACGGGACAAACACCTGCGCAAGTCCAAAGATGACAGTCAGCAATTTGAAAAGGTTGACTCTTTCCGCGGCGTCTCTTTCGAAAACTGGTTGCGACTTTTCATGCAGGTGAGGTGATTATTCCATCCTATATGGCGTATTTAAGGTTTCCCTGGCGCGCAGTATGCATTTGTGTTAACAAGACGTGGAGAGTATGAACTCGCTGATGAAGTTTTGCGTCACATCCTAATGTCGAATGGGTACCGAAGCAAAGAAAAGCAAGTCACGATCCGACTCGCAATTATCAGTATGTATTTGTGAGCCTTCGTTCCCAAATGCCCAATCACATCTCCAATGATAGCATGTGCAATTGCTGTCGACAATTATGCCGTGGTCGTCGAGCAATGTCGGAAATTGATCAACGCCTACCAATTCAACAATGAACCCATGCGGCTACTTTTATCCTCGCTCGCCAGTGGCTTGCGGCCTACCGATTCGTTCATCAGTTCCACGTTGCAAAAACACATGCTGAGAGAGGTTCGATTGAGTGATGGTGCCGTAAAGACACCCGAACTCCTGAAATGGAACAATTCGAGCCAGCGGTATCATCTGGGGACTGTCAAGTCGGTCGGTGATGATGAAGCCATCAAAGGAGCTGATGCGCCTGAAGACGATGCCGAAGATGCCGGCGACGCGGTTGACCCTATTCCTACGAGCGACAGGAAACCGTTGTGGCTGCCCACGAAGAACAATCCATTTCCTGTCACCTTGTATGGGCAATTGTGCCTTGCGGCTAAGAGCTATCAGAGCGCGATATGTAAGGAATCTTGGAACCGAACGAAACATTTATTTCATGCTGACGGACGGGCTAGTCTATCTACTGCATGGGTATGACTATTGTCAGGAGGATCCGATCATTTGCCTGTGCCTCGCCCTTTCGTCCCTGGGTAGGGCTATGCAACGTCAAGCGGACAATCGTAATCACCTCATCGCTCAGGTACGTTATCCAGGAGCAAAATGTTGTACTGCTGATATAAGAGGTCCAAGGGCATGGCATGTCTGTCTCAGTATCGAGCTGCGCGGAGACAAGCTGGAGAGCACGCACTGTCCGAAATCGAATTCAATTTTGGCAGAGCGTTCCAACAACTAGGTGGGTGTTAGCGATGCTGCTGTTCTCGCGACTTGCCTCATACATGATTGATTCTTAGGGTTGCATACCCTTGCGGTCACTCATTACGAAAAGGTGCTACAGCTCGCCGAGGAACGAAAGGATGTGAGTGAAACGGTACTGCTTCCATAATTGTCTAAACGCACACAATTACTTTAGGACGCTTCTGTGGCTCGGGAAGCAGCTTATAACCTCTCACTAATTTATATTACGACTGGTGCGATCCCCCTAGCAGAAGCGCTCTATCGGCGATGGTTGTCCGTATGACACCGTGCGGGTCAGCGAATTGACATTTGTGACATCTTTGTGACCGCCGAAGTTGTTGTACAGATAGCATCCAATAGCCTTTCACTCTCCGGAGAATTTTAATCGGGCCGACGGGAATTCAGTTTCATCTTTGAAGTCATCGAATATGACACACTTTCTAACATGGTCACCCCGATTCTGGTTCCGACCGGTATTGCCTGAGTCCGCACTTATGAGTGATATAGCTCTTCCTATCTTACTAGTTTCCTTCTCTTCCACCACCTAGTCGTAGATATGTCGTCAAGCAGTGGTCCGTCTTCGTCGTTACACAGGCTTGTGAGTTCCGACTACCTGATTCGCATGTTTTACCCCTGCTAACGCGACTTCAGGAGCAGCACAACCACTCAAAAAGCACCGTGTCATCATCGGACACAGATGTCGACTCGGCAGGATATGCATCGTCGTCTGGAACGACGACGCCCGAGGATGATACAGAGACGTTCCATCTTGGGCCCACGCTTCAGAATGTCTTGGCCGACAAATCCAAGGGGGCTCCGCGGGAGAAGCTCACCATCGCCACGAAACACCGCAATTTTTCTTCGGCGGTGAAGAGGGTCAAGAAAATCGCACATGCGCTGGCCGCGTTCAAGAAAAAGGTCTGTGCACCACTTTGTTCCTCGTCGTTCACGAAGCTGAGCGAAAGCGATGACTCCGCGGTTCGGCATCTTCAGAGACCAGATGACATTTCCCCTATTTTGATATCGAGTCCGTTGAGAGAACGGTTCGGGAAGCGTATGTCTGTCAAGCCCCAACCAGACGAGGTATGTAGACCCGCGTCTCTCGAAAAAGTCGAACCTTCCGATGCCGAGTTCAACATCCAGGGTTTCTACAGTCTGCCCAACCGACGGTTCTCCTTCTCAGACGTGAGCACGCCACCAGTGAGCCTTGATTGCCTGCTTGAGCGTCCAGCAGCGACGTGACAAATGTCAGCATCTTTCCCAGACGATGACACGCAAGTTTGGGACGATTTCGGGGTCCACGTCCAGTTTCGTCAAGGGTACGTTTAGGAGGAAACGAAGCGCGCTCCGCATTCCCAGCTTCTCAGACCCACGACACAGTACTCTCCCGTCCTCGACGCCGGCAACGGTGGTCCCACAAACCCAACACAGCGCCCTGACATTCATAACGATCTTGGTCCGCGTACTCCGCATCTTGCTCTTTGTGCCATGGTGCGCAGCAGTCGGGGGTGCCCTACTCTTGTTCCCAAGCTACGTAGAACTCGTCGCCTTCCGCCCTGGATACCTTGAATCTCCGAAAGGCATTCGACGCTTCGCACATTGGGCTGAATGTGGCCAACAGTACGTTGTGATCTTCCTTGCCTGTCTGGTCGCCGTTCTCTGGTACAACCGCGCCTTGGGTGTATCGTTGGCGAGTATCGTCGTGCCGCGTTTCGTGTTTGTGTGGCATGCTTTCAAGGCGGATGGGAGCATCCAGCTTGGGGAGGACGATCAGCAAAGTCTGTATCTCGTGATAATGGGCCTGGCGTCCACGGATGGCTCGTTTAGTGTGAATAGGCCAAGAGGTGGACATACCGTGATGAAGACAGATGACTCGGCATAAATGGTTGTGGAGACTGAGTACTGAGGCCTGATGTCACTGCGTCATGTAAGGATAGACATTACCATTCTGTACATTATGCATGCCTTACTGTACTTCTTGTATGTCACCACTCTTGCACACACCTATTTTTTATGTTTAAGATCATGTTCTAATGGATAGAGAAGTTGTGACTAGCGGGACCTGAAGGTCGCGGGATATGCGGTCAGAACTTTGTGCGTAGTTATTTAGCCAAATTAAGTAATATAACACAATCCACATCATCCGCATCATCCTCATCAACTTGAACATCGAGGCTCCTCCTCCTCATCCTTATCAACACCATCTTCATCAACACCTCGTTTGCCCGGGTAGTACGTGATCAACTTGGAACAACAGCAATGGTCAGACATTCTTCTATATGTCCAATGCCATCGATGACGTGGCGGGTGGGTGAACTATGTGTAACTCGCACGTGGTACAAAGTATTCTTTGCTGTGGAGCATATGTGCGGTACGAGGATGGTGATTCTCTCGAATCGTCGCCCAATGGCCTGAGTATGCATCGCTGGGTTGAACCATAACCAAGAATGGCCTTAGCCCCCGAATGGGGGATTTGATGCTAACACAAATCCGTATGTTTCAGAAGCATCACTGGATTTCTTGACGCCAACAAATGGACATGGAATGTCTCCAGGACACACGTGCAAGGCATGTGCATACTACCACAAGGTGGTTCTTTCCCGTTCTGGCACATACCACACTTGCAGTGTGGATCCTTGAACCCGAAGACGATATAGTTGGTCTCAGTTTCTGGAATTATCGTGTTATTGTTGGGCCTTTGTTTGACTGACCCTCTTGATGGTCGCCACTGGACGACACGAGACTATATCCGTGGCATATCCATGACACGCACGTCGGAGCCTAGTTTCACATGGTGACTCCATTGCCCGCGGCGGAAACCGTTTGAACGGACTTACCTTTACCTCGGGTCGCGAATCGTCCCTTTGCGGTATGTATCTCATCGATCTGGCTTTAATTATCATGTTGAACGTTGGTACACCAGCACGTTCGTGACACGATTCCCATATGCATGAAGGATGGGCCCACGGACATTTATTGGCAGATGTCGTCTCCCTTCTTGCCGCAACTTTCTCTACATATCTCAGAGCCGGCCTGACCGGACATGCCCTCACTTAGGGGGATCTTCACAGCTGCCCTTATATTTTTCTTTGGACTCGGTTCCGCTCTGCATGTGCGGCGCAGTGTGGCTTACTACAACCCTACTGCGGGTGGTGGCTCCATGCTTGACGACGCAGGAGACGGCCTAGGAGAGCCTTTGAATGCACGGTTTTGAACCTTCTTGTTGCTATTACCCCTTTACTAACAAATCGACAGGTCATTATCTCTGGCCTTACCTCCGCAGACGTTCTGACAGACGACGGTATTCTGAACTACACTCGTGCAATCGGATTGTGAGTAATCTCGCAGCTTTGCCGACGTGAGGAGATGTTTATCGCCTATGGCTTGGCAGCTCGACGGAATGTCTTGGGATTCATATCGGAAATCCTCAATCTGCTAACCTCGGTGATGGAAATGGCTGGGTCAACCAAACGATCGAACTTCGTGAAGACCATGGGAGCGCCAGTGCAGGAACGTGCCTCGAAAGTGCGATTGGTGGTAATCATTTCCGGTGGGTTGGGGTGCCGTCTCTGTTCAAACGTGACATGACCATCGACGAAGGGTGTACCGCCAAAACGGCGCCTTGGCAAACAGTGGGGCACTATTTTTAGCGTACGTTTTTCATTGCTACTCTCGCTTGAATTGCTGATCACTTTGGATCGCAGGGTTTCCAGGGAAGAGGTAGCGGGAACGTAGTTCACGAAGAATGTGTTTACCTCTGACGTCCCTTTCTTATCAGCCTGCCACGGAAGACCACAATATTGTACCAGATGGATACGATATCGGAAGGTGGGTAGTTCACTACGGTGATCTACGTGCTGCTTATCCCTTGTAGGGATGAATTGGTCTCGGGAGCGGTCGTCCAGACAAGCTACGGCGGTGTTTCCTACTCAACAACAGCCCAGAGCATCACCGGCTTACTTGCGGCAGGATCAACGGGCGTCAACCACGGTACGCCAGTCCCTGAGCCATTTGTCATATTTCCCCCGAACTGAGAGCCCCGCTCAAGGCATTTCTCAGGATGGTATCGTAACCCTCCTGACGGTGACAATTGTTTGATGGTTTGATGGCCTTCTGTCGTAGTCGTTGTTCTCGTCGCGTTGAGCCTGTCATGTCATGCATCCGGAAAGGTGATGTGTCTGGTTCTGTTTTGTGTTTGATTATTTCTGGTGTACGCCGTTTGTTGTGTTGAGTGATCAGTATCGGACCATGCCTGAGGCCCTGGTCTATGGTTAAATATTGTCATGAAACCGCACGTACGTAAAGCCTCGAGGCTCGCACTGACGATCTCCCCCAAAGCGTTGCGATCGCGATGCACTTGCAGACGCGCCTCAGGCTCCCCAGCGCCGTCGCCCAAGGAGATCGTCGTCATGTTCCCACTTCCATAGCGAGGACGTCACCGTTCAAGTCCAACACCGAGTATGTACGCCATTATCCCTACCGTGGACTGGGTCTCCGTCGTCGTCGGTCTCCTCTCCTGTCTCACGCTGGCTGACCCGCATCCGGACCGACGGACACCGCGGGCCTCGGATCGATGCTCGCATAGGCGGCATATGCACCCCGGTCTGGAATGAGAGGCAACTTGTATCAGAATGTTACCATGCGATCTCGACTCAATGGGACCCTTTAGGTGTGGTGCTCATCGGTGGCGGTGGTTTCTAACTTTCTGTCATGATTGCTCGAGTAGCGTGCCTGCGGGCGCTGATTTGAACGACACTTGTCGGCGTCGTACACGGTGGAGGCTCAGAGTGTACATGGCCTATGCCAACGTCACGGCGCACGTGGCCTAAATTGCACACCGTCGCATCGTACCCTCACCCAGCAGATTTTTACAGTATTTACAGATACCGATACAAATATCTCGTTTTCCAAATAAACGTCCCGCATCGTCAATCATGATATTACAGTGTAAACTGCTCGACATGAATAGCCACCCCGCCCAGTTCAATCCCATGCGCGACCCCCAATCGAGCGACCGCATTCTGCGCCTCTGTGGTCAAACTCGCCGGTCCGCTCGCACAAACTGCCACTCCCCCCGCGTGTCCGCTCGTCTCGATCCGTCCTACACCATGACGCTCTGTACCGTCTTCCTCGACCGAATTCGTCGAATAGGACGAAACACTCCGAGCGCTGGTCAGGTCTTGCAGTAACCCGTAGATCGACGGCCTTGTCATCGTCACATCACAGTTTGGGATCAAAGGCACCGCTTCTGGATCACACAGACACGTGACAAAGATCGAGATGTGGAGGTCGATCGAGGAATTGACGGTTGTGTTGGCAATGTCTGTCAACATGGGCGCAAACCACGGGATGTTGCCTAAACAGGGGGAGAGATATGAGAGAGGATCGTGCCGGTTGTCGTAGATGAGCCGTGTCAACGAGCTCGGGGGGAGGAACGGTGCTCACCAAAAGACCGCATGCACCACGCAAACTCGATGCGTCGAGTCCGCTCGCCCCCGCGGCGACGCAGCTTGACACACCGTCCCACGATATCGTCCAACAGACCAAGCGTAAAGGTGATGCCAGATCCCCCCGAGACGAGTAGCACCGTCTCGTACTGCCCAAGATCGACGCTCGACCCCCCATAGGGTCCGTCGATCATGACTTGAACAGGGACCGATACGTCCCGGTTCTTGTCGTTGCACGATACCTCCCGTTCCTTGTCGTTGCATGTCTCATCCGTCGTGACCAACCTCTCTTGCTCCTCGCGGACAAACGTATTGAGTGCACGCGTCCAATCGCCGTTGACGCGTGCACCGAGAAGTAGTCCAGGATTGGTCAGACACGAGTGCGCGGGCGGAGCGGAGAGGATACTCAAGGGGTGACTCTCTAGGATACGCCCGGAGAAAAAGACACGGAGGCAGATGTGCTGACCGGCGACCCACCCCTCGTCGCAATCATATATGCGCACCTGAGATCTCGTTGTCAGTACATCCACACCTATGACACGCCAACGCACTCACGAGCGTCATTGACTTGTCAGGGGCCGTCACAGTGGCGTCCTTGAATCGGTAGCGAAGCAAGCGCAGGAACATGTCCGCCCCGTACAACGCGAGCGGAGGGAATATCCACGGCGGTGCGTATATCGAATGATAACACACGCACACGAAGAACGCGACAAACGTAAGCACACTGCATGCACGCATATCCATGTCATCACCACTTGTCCATCATCACGAGCGGGTACTCACTGAACCACAAAGAACATTTGATAAAACCATCTTCGGATCGGTCGGAGCGACAAGAGGACGATGCAACCGAGTACGGCAAGGGACGCAACGCCTGACGTTTCTTTTTGGGGACCGAGAATAGGAAGGTCGTATTGGATGTGATTGCGGATCCAGAGACCGCCGTGGATGGCTGCGGCGAGGAACATGATGCGGCCTGCCATGCGATGGATAAAATTGAGTTTTTCATAGCCATGGCCGGGTCCGAGGAGGAATGACAAGACAGAGTTTTTGGTGGAGAAGAGGAACACGATCGGGAATTGGGCAAATGCGAGGAAACCTGGGAACGTCGGAGTTGACAATCTGACGTTTGCGGGATGTGGGGGTGTCACGTACCTGCTCGGTTAGGGTTGGAAACGAGGGGTGCATCTTTGATGATGCATACCAATGTGATTGCAAGATATGCTGCGACAACAAAGACTAAAACACATCAGATCGGTCAACCAAGGGGGTAAAACGAAGGCGTGTTGAATATGTACTCTGTCCAGCATTCAACTCGAGATATGGCACCGACCATTGCCGAACAGACACCAACGAGTCCCAATAAATCGCTATCTTGCGACGCCCAGATAGGGATTGCGTCTTTTCCTCGCTTATCACAGCAGAATACCACCTTTTTCCAGAACCCTCGGAGACGCCAAAGAATCCCGGAAGTGCACGCCCCTGTGTCAACGCATGCACTAACGACGGAAGCGATATGATGATAGCGGCGCCTAAGCAAGAACACCAGATTGCGGTGAATTTACCCTGCCATATCGGGTCTTCGAGGTAGGAACTGGGGGAAAAAGGATGTGAATATAGATATACACATAGATCATGAACGGGCAGAAACGCTGGGCGAGTTTTGGACGTACTTGTAGATTTGTAAACTGGTTGGAATCGTCGGAGGCGCACCAGAGGACATGATGGCAACGAGTTCCGCACAAAGTCACACCGACGTGAGACGGCGACCTTTAAATGGCCTCGGTGAGCGCTTCACACTGACAGCCTTCACTGCACTGATCTGTAGCTTAGTTCCTGGAAGTACGGTAGAAAATTCATTTCTTGTTTATTTGTCCAGTGTAAACAGTTGGGGCAGTGCCTGGATCCCATGGTTGGACCGCTCCACCACCACCGCAACCGTCGGTCAGGTGTCGGGTGTCTCCACTCGGGGCCCTCTCCACCGCTGGCACTCGGACCGCCCGTCTAGCACTACCGGTGTATGCTCAAGAGGTACTGTCTCGGCCATTTTATGGGATCTCGTTGATTTAGATCCCCGTAATCACGTTCGATGATCCATGCGGGTGAGATGACAAAGAGAACCGTCCAAACAACCTTTCCCCTACACCCGACCCTATCGCAATCGCCGCCAGTTGGATTGCAAGTATGCCCACACTAATCGGTACCCGGCCAGGGAACCACACAGGTTTCTCTCAGTTGCAGGCATGATTTGGGAGGATCAAGTTCGCTCACCGGTGTCACCTGTGGTGAAGTGGAGATAGGGTAACATATGGCCGACGGCGAAGTCCATAGGTACGTCAATCGGCATTGCCACACCATTGGACTGAGCAAATGTAGGAGCGACGTACGAGCATAGCGCGACCAGGGCGTCATGATCATGATCGTCTGTAATGAAGAGGTCAGAGGCGCTAGCAAGGGCCGGGGGTGAACGAAAAGGTGTCTCGCTTGGCTAGGATACCAACTCCGAGTCAGCAGGAAGCGACGCCTCAGGAATCATAACCTTCTTGCAGTGTCACAACCTGGCCATGTCCATACATTGCGTGTTCGGTGATTAGTGCAACGGGACGGCGTCCAACGCGCCTAAAGTTCGCTCCATTTTACTACTAGGTGAAAAATGAAATGATTCGTCCGGACCGATGTCATTGATCTCTACATGGTCCGAGCCCAGGCGAACCTTTCATCGGTCTCATCTACATCACAGCCCCTTTCTTGCAGCGACCCCTCACACCCGCACGCCAATGCTATACATATCAGGTGCCCACGCACTCGGATTCGCAAACGTGACAATGTTGTGCGGACCCGGTACGAATCCGTCCAAGCTAAGCAAATACCCCTCGAACAGCGTATCCCAGCTCTGCATCAACGAGTTCAAAAGAAAAACCGGTCCAAACTCGGCTACACACGTACCTGTCCCGAAATTGGCATCTCCACCACCACGGGTGTCCCCCTGTTCACGCCCACCTCTGCCCGCCTACAATCCGAACAATCGGTGTTGTAAAACGTATAATCTGCGTTCGCGTAGCTGAGCGATAGAAGCTTCGTGCCTCCCCGGGTGCCGCCGTCCACGCCGACGAACGTGAGTGTCCCGCCGTGTCCGATGTCGCTCACGACGCTAGCAGAGGTGTTGAGGGCACGCGGAGTGGCTCCGCCTGCGAGTAGGTTCGGGGATGCGGTGGCTAGGTAGGTCGTGTATTGATACGGTACAGCCTGCACACCGTTTGAGAGCTTGTACACCAGCGCTGTATGACATGTTGGCATTCCCGAGATCAGCGCCGGTCCAGAGGTCACTGAAGTCCGCGAAGACGAGGTCAATGTCGGAAAGATCAAACGTGATCGATTGAATAGCATTCACCCAGTTCATGAGCACTTGGAACGCGTTCATTAAGCGTTCGAACATGTCACACTCTGTCAGAGGCACGGATACTGACCTGCTACCATCGAACCATCTGCGAGTGGACCCGCCTAAACATCATAGTTGTCTGTGTACCTTCGTTCGAATGCGATGGACTCGCCCAGGGGATCTTGCTGAGACACGTGAGTCCTGACATCCCATCAGAGCATCCAACGCATCTCACGTTAACCGCAATGATCCTCTCGTTCCCGAGGATGCTTAGTACCTCTGCGGAAGCAGTCGTGAGGTCTGTCGATACAAACAGAGGCGACCTGGTATAACAGGGCGGTTAGATCTCAGACTGTCATTTTGGTCTGCTGACAGAGGACAACTTGCTTCGCAGCAGCCCAAAAAGCGAAATGCGTCTTCCATTCTGCTTGGGTCAGACCTTCGTTGCCAACCTCGAGCAGGTCGAGGTCATTCCATGCGCCAGGTTTGGCAAATTGCGTGATCGGCACGAGCTGATTGATGATACGCTGCAGGCTCGCAAAGGATGGCGGCGGTCCAATGTCATTTCTGAGTTCCGCGAAATCGTTTAGCGAGTCGAATAAGCGTTGCAGACAATGTGGGGAGGCGAGACGTACGAGATTCGCCAGCTATTCCCGACAGACCCCGCCCAACGTGCAGGGTCCTGAACACCCCATTCACATATGGAATAGACAACACCGCGGTCGGTGTTGACGAGTGCATCTCGCATGGCTGTATAATTGGGCTAACACAGATGGGGTCGAAGGAATTGGGGGGACTAAAACGTCGACATTACCTCTTCCTGAATGGGAGGATAATCGTCCACGAAGTCGGCCTTGTTCACCGCATAGCAGTTGTCGTACTGAACGTGAATGTGTGCTTGAGCATCGCGGGCCCGGAAACAGTGGCGGCAACCTAGCACCCAACATACCTTCAAGTAATCCGCACCCCATCCGGTAAAAGTATCCGCGTCAGACTGCTCGTAACCCAGACTCCCGAGCCAATGCGCCATCCCGCCGACGACGTCGCAAGAATAATAACCACTAAAGATCAGCGCGTCAATCCTACCAGAATCATCCATGCACAACTCACGCACGCGTCACTGTACACGCCAAACAAAAGGCCCAAACTGTGAACGTAATCCACGAGCGCGGGAATTCCAGACGGTATCCGTGTCGCGTTCCACATGAACGTGCCCGATGGCGTGCGGTTGGTCGATTGCCAACCACAGTCACTAGCAGTGTTTAGTGAACCAGTGAGTACTGCGACACACCACACGATTCGAAGAAGTGGGATTGGGACGCACAGATTGAAGTACTGGTAGCCGAAATCTTTCAAGCCCGATTGGACGAGGGCGAGTGCGGCAGCGCGGTATTGGACTTCGTCCGTATTGCACCTATAGAGCACAATGCGTCCGAATTAACGATTGCAGAGATGGGGGATAAGCATTGCCTGACAGATATACATTGTATGGGTTCCATCCCATGGGTGGAGTACGAGCAACACCATTGTCCAAGCCTACCGTACACCCCAAGAGGAGCGCGAGAATGAAGAGCGACGTAGTCATAGACGATGGAATGTGAACCACCAGTCGCGTTGCCGCTTCTCATATATACTCTGACACACGCCCCGCTGTTAGCCCGTCGGGGCAACCAAGCGGTCCGCTGTAAAGTGTCACCGAACGCTTCTGAGCTTGGGAAATGTTCACAAACCGATCGTATGATCTTGCAACTTCCTTATGGAGAGTTGGGATGCTTGGATCAGGTGATGATCGATACATGCAGGTGTGCCCCCTCCGCCAGGGTGGAAAAACCTTGACCGACAGGACGCGCTTCAGAGTGATTCTTCTGGACACTCCCGAATCCCGAGTGGCTGCCCGAGGTATATTATATGAACAAGGTGTTAATTGGTAACCTCCAGAAATAACTGGCACTTTTTTGGACCCTACAGCCTATTTTGCTGCTCAAACCCCAAAGGAACCAGGTGGGCAGCAACTTGAACGATGCAGCGGAGGGAAGTAGGAGCGCGGGAAAGAAGAGGCGAGTAGTTAATTATAACTCTAGTAGATCTCTTCCACAACCACTTCTGATAATACGGGGATATGAGGGCTATGCTTGGAGGGGTCACATACCTGCCTAGTGGCCAATTAATCACCGCTGCTTCCGACAGGACGATTAAGATCGGGAGCCTGAGTATGGGAAACGGTAAACAACAAGACACACGATGAAACATGAAAGGTTTCAGACTATCCAGTCTCGCTCTCACTGGTTGGAAAGATCAAAACAAGGTGTATCTTTTGATGATACACACCAGCATGATCGCAAGATACGCTGCGAAAATGTAAATTGAAACACAATATCAGTCAACTGAGAGAAGGTAGCGAATGCATATTGAAAGTACAGTGTCAACGAAACCGCACTACTCGTGGATGTCTCAAGAAGTGCTATCCCGCCAACTTTCGGGGGATCCACTGCGTATTGTAAACGTATATCGAAATAGAACCCGTAAACTCGTCAATTTAGACCCACATTGACCACAATCGATGATCAATGCTCTTGAGATGACAGCGAAAACCGTCCGAACAACGTTTCACCTACCCCCGAGCCTATCGCAATAGACACTAGAAACGCAAGTTGAAACGTCCTACGGACACACTCAGTTCAGCCAGGCTGGCCCAGATCGTAAGACAGATCGTAGAACACTTACATGACGGCCAACATCAGGAGAACCTTGAGAAACGTATGTGCTGCAAACAGTACGCCTCTCGTGATATCGAACTCAGGCATGAACGGTGGTAGACGCCACTTGGATTTCTCGGGACTCGACGAAGATGATGACGGTGTTGGTGATCCGGGCGGTGATGGAAGCGAAGTGATATCATCAGAGCTCTCGATGATCAAGATGCTTGTCCTTTATACCGAACATGTGAGACGTTATGTGCACATTGCACAAGGTGTCAATAAAAGTGAGACAGGCGACGATTCACCTTTCGACCCAGTGCCGTTCAGCGAGTTCGAGACACGCCGCCAGCCAGCGTTCCAACATGGAAAGCAAGAATACGCCGATACATGTGCCTACCATCGCACCCACACTACTCGGTACCCAGCCGGGAAACCACACTGGTTTCTCTCAGTAGCAGCCATGATTTGGGAGATCCAGTTTGCTCACCGGTGTCACCTGGGGTAAAGTGGAGGTAGGGTAACATATGGCCGACGGCGAGTTCCATGGGCATATCCATCGACATGTCCATGCCATTGGACTGAGAAAATGTAGGAGCAACGTACGAGCATAGCGCAAGGATTGACAAGGGCGTCACGATCATGGTCGTCTGTAAAGGCGCCTCTTCCTGCGACTCATCTAACCTTTGCACCAAGGGCTGGGAATGAATTACCAAATATAGCGACTCGCTATGTTGCTACCTTGCAAACCCGAGGAATATCCGGAACTGCAATATTTAATCGCATAAACGCGATGAAGCTTCTTCTTTGAAGTATATGTGCTTGGGTGGCCAACAAGAAAGAGACACAGGTGGGACGCACCTTCGTGGCGAGTTGTGGGGACAGTTATGACCGAGGAGCAACGGGTCGTCTGCTAAACAACAAAAGGGCGGAATAGAACCACACCTACCGAGCAAACATGGCGAGCCAGGGTATCCATTATTTACATTGACATAGTCGGTGAGTAAACCTGTTTGGTATACTGTACAGTTCACGTGCAGACACAAACACGTCGAAGAACGACAGGCCCAAGGGAGTCGAAGATGAAACATTCGCTGAGAAGAGGAACTTGCACGCACGCATTATTGTATATGGTTAGACTGGGAAGTCATCCCAGGCCAGTCCCGCATCGTGCATAGACACAGCGCCACTCCTGGAGAACCACGCACCCATTTTGCAGCATGTGTGTGCAATGCGGCGCTGGCCATCCATCGTCTATCTCAAGTGCACCAGCATCAACACAGGAAGCGCAGCCCAAGTTGATGTTCATGTCGCATGTGATCGTCATCATTTCGAGAACGTCTCGTCGCACGATGAATCTGACTCGGATTTTGTATTGGAGGAAGAAACTTGATGAAGTGGATAGCCTTTTAATCTCTCAAAGGGTAGAACGAAGACGTGAAGTGGGAATTACAGTCGATCATGATGATGGAGCCATTTTCATGGAGGGGAGCCGATTTGCGAGGCTTTTTTGCGAGCGCGGGAACTGCACTACCCTACTAGGACTTGGAAGTTGATATTCGCTTTGTAGCCTTGTTACATCATCGACCCTACACACACTTGACGAGTTAAATACCCATTGTATGGGTTCCATTCCATAGGCGGCGTACGAGTGACACCATTGTCCAAGTCTACCGTGTGCTCGTGAACCTTGGACATCCCGCATACCATTGTCCATATATACCATAACGCATGCCCGGCTGTTTGGCCCTCCCCGAGCGAACCACTTGCTTATGAAGCTTGGGAAATGTCACATATCCATCGTATGACGTCGCTAGTAGTTCACAGAGAGCTGTGATGGCCCCACACATGGAGGGCTATCCTGGATCTTCGTGTGTTAATTAAGTCAGTTAAAGGGATTGTGCTGTGAACACCGTTTCGAGGAATCATCGCCTGGAACGGGATACCGACTAGTTTTCCCAACCCAAACGATGATCAAGAGCGGAATTAGAGCTTACTTGACACCAGCGTGTGCTATGCAAGTTTCAGGCGATATGCAGCATATATAACGCAAGACATACCGAACAGTTTCTACGGTCTCAATCCATATCTTGATCATCGATATTTTTCCCATGGGAGAAGCATCCGTTGGTCCGTTCTCCGAGGTGTTAGCCTTTCAACGATGAATCGGACGATATACGAAGTGAGTGTAATTTTCACGAAACAACAGGAATAATGTATTGTGTTAAGAAGAGCTTCAAACGCATTCATCCGTTACTTAGTAAGGTACGCTTGGATGATGCCGTTTACCTGCGGTGCTTGCTTGGTCAGTATCTCGATCGTTTCCCTCTGGAACAAAGTCGGTCAATCGCGCAAGGGAAATCATCGCGTGAACACACTCACCCAGAGATTATCTTGCATCCTCTTTCCTTCTTCACCAATCACAAAATCCGATGCCTCCACGACTTCCGCTTTGCTGACGAACGCGCCCTTCATACGGTCCTCATTCTCTCGTCCGCCGATCGCACCGTAGACGATCTGACGGCTGCCCTGCTCGGAGGTGAAGGCAAGAAGCTTCTCTGTGAGGAGCATCACCACATTCAAAATAGAACCTTGAAAGCTGTTCCTCAGGCCAGAGTAACAGAAACCCGGGTTAACGGCGTTCACAGTCAAGGGTGTGATGGACTGTAGGCGGTCCTGCAACGCACGCGTGAAGAACACGTTCAAGACTTTGAGATTTGAAACGAGATGATCGATTAGACAGTCATCGTAAATGACGCGATGAAATCTCACGTTTGCTATCAAAGTAACGGCGACCCATGGGGCTGGAAAGAATTTATGAGCTTTCGCCATTACGAGAATATGAGCGGGCTTACGTCGAAGTCCTGTATTTCGGGCTGTTGAGCGTTGCAAGTGGATTGAGCGAGTCATAGACCTCTGCAGGAATTGATGCCCAATAGTGCACTTCACTCGAGACGATGACCAAGCGAGATGTGCTCCGGGACTCCTTGCTTGTTTCTACCATGCGCGGCAAGAGGAGTAATGTCAAGAGTGCTGTACCAAGGTGATTCACTTGAAGACTAGAACTTCATTCAACGACAACCCCGCGCGTAGTGCCCCGCAGAACACCTACCTCGACTCCCAGCCATTTACAGTCTCTTCATACAGTCTCGGCCAAATACCTGCGTTCATGACCAATATATCGAGACGGTCATCACGTTTAAACTTGTCCGCAAAACTGATCACGGAAGCGAAGTCAGCAAGGTCGACTTTCCAAAGCTCGCACGTCTTGTAACCGGTAGCCAGTTCGATGTCTTGATGTCATGAGTATCAGCATGAAGTGTGTGGCCCAGCGACCAGAACGCACCAGATATGGCAGTTTCCCCCTTATTCTCGTTGCGACAAGCGATGATGAGCTTGCCAGGATTCATGCGCGCAAAATGTTTTGCAGCCTCAAAGCCAAGACCTGTGTTGGCTCCGACGACAGCAACTGTCTTTCCAGACAGGTCAGCGGTTTCGACGGGAGGAACTGTGGACCACTGGTCGTAGATGAAGCTGAGGATCGATCTCTTCATCGTGTCACGAGGTTAGCCTGACAGTCGTTGGGCACGTATTTCAAGGAGGACGGCGGAGAGTGGTTCGCCTTAGGCCATCCACGCACGGTCGCCACGCACGGAGGATGCCTGGCGAGGCGGTACGACTGGATACGACGGCTACTACTTAAATGGGGCTGACATCATTGATGTGCATCACATTGGGTCAATGCTCCGAACTTCAGTAGTGTTGAGCGCTGAAATTTGATTAGGGCAAGAACTGAAGTCCACGCCTGAATTTAAAATCGACACCCTGAACAACGCAGCAGTCGCTGTCTTGCGCAAGCCAAGTTGTGGGCGTGGCCCAAGAGAGTAGTGACATCGTCAGCGACGACCTTACGTAGTAAGTGGGACATAAAGTCAGATTCAAGTCCTTTAACCCAGAACTTGCCAAAAACGCGATTATTGCCAATGGTTTGTTGTACCTTGTTTCTCCGCAATCTCTTAGGTGACCGTATATTCGGTTTTCAACGCGTCTAATCCGCTTGGGTCATGTGGAACGGCAAGCCTGATCTTGTAAAATTGTCAACAATGGTCTTAACTGCGTGCGATACAGTGTCAGGATGTGACAACACCGGCAAAACAGGAACGCACTGGACCACAAAGTCGCCTGCACCGTAGTCAAATATGCTCATTTGTCCACGTTAGTAACAAATCGTTATTTGATTGCTGACTGATCAAACAGGGTCCAAATTGACTTCCATTTCGTGCGGGAGCAAACCATCAAAAGAGGCGGTGATCTGAGTGGAAAGTAGACTGCGCCTTGCTATCACGATGGTACCGGGGGCTATGTCTAGGTTAGCGATTGTCATCATTGGTAATGGTGGAGACGCCGAGCATAGAATTAGATGCTACGGGATGGTATGAGTGAATCAGAGTACTTCGAGATGAGTAGGCCATGGATTCAAAATGAGTCGACGGTGATTTACGATCGGTCTCGGGCGTCCCACGACCAGGATCGCGGACATCTCGTACGTCATCCACTCACAACGGATGGTACTCACAAACATCACCATTGCGCAGCTCCTGTGGTCTTGGAGAGGTCACGGATGGGCACTCTGGGGTCAGACTGAGACACCGTGACTCAGACATCATTATATCGCAAAGAAAAGAGCTGCGATCGTCCTCTAATTTACTCCGCGATATCGAATGATCAGCACTGGGGCGGTGTGGACGCATCCTAGAACATCAGATGATTGCTGAATTGCTGTGCATTCCGGCATTGTCAGCGGTATCACTCCCCAAATCCCAAATCCTCTTTTTCTGCAAAAGCTCGTCGAATAATACAACCATATAAAAATGAACGGAGTTGCATGGTACACGCTATCCAAAAGCATCAACATCACGGGGTAGATTCAGAAGGAGCGTTGGAGACCCGAACGAGAACCCGGCAGGAAAATCAAACGGCCCAGCTGTAATGGATCGTTTAGCTCCGATACGCCTACAGACCATGCACCAACCTCGATTGTGTCGTCTCCATCTGACGATCATGTCTGCGCGCTGCCACATAGTCACAGAGTCCCTTTCCATCAACTCCCATTCGTCAACATCTCGGGCGTGCTGCAGTACGACGACGCGGATATCTCGAATGCCTTGTCTCTCTAGGTATTCCCTCGAGCCGTGTATCACCACAGAATTCGTGAGAAGGACGAGCACTTCAAGTTTGGGGCTCTCTCGAAGAATCACCGAGAGCGCCGCATTGACACTGCCCCGCGACCAAAATCGGAAGGCCACATGGGTCAGAAGGGGCAGGTGTTCGATCCCGTGTGTAGACGTCCAAAGTATCCAATGATCCACGATATCGAGATGGGTTAGGTTAACAAAGACAGGGTGGTCCTGTAAGACGGGTTTCCAGTAGCTTGTAGGTTGGATGGACGCGAGATCGAGGGAAAGGAAGGTGAGCGGGAGGGACGAGAGTAGGTTTATGAGGTCGGCGGTATCGTACTGCGGGGGGGTCCAGAGAGCCAGGCTTTCTAGCCCGGAACACACAGTCAGAATCTTGATAGTCAGTCTGAGAGGCATAGACGGGCGGATGCAGAGTGCCTTGACATGCGATTTTGCAAACTCGGGCGGACGATAATTTGTGAGTGCGCCAAGGAACTGGACGGCATGTACTGTCCCGCGCAGGAGGACTGTCTTGTACACAAAAGGCTCGATCCTGAATACGGTGGAGTTGGGTGGACATGGGCTGGTGAGACATAGCAAAACCCTGGATGGAGATGTCGATGAGTCGACTCACCAGGTCTTTACACGAGACGCAACGAGCATCAGACGGGTAGAAACACCTCGGTGAGTCCGAGCTGTCAACAAGAATATCGCCCTCTCGAGTTCTAGGGGAAATACAGGAAATACCTCCTCGGATGGATTCTGAGCCCCATCTACTGCGGTTGGCTCGGGAACTGACATGGCTTAGAGCCCAGAATTTGAAGTTTGAATAAGGACAGACTTCACACTGCATCGAATTGAGATACATTGTCCTCCTATTGACGGCGCCCAACTACCTGCCAAAATTGGATACAGTAGGCTTTTTCGTCTAACAAGACCACGGGTGTGGACAATGACGGTGGACAAGGGCCCCGGAGCAGAGCAGAATGGCACGTGAGGTACACTGATCATTTTCGTCGACTCCCTACCTCGATCGTGCGTGCTTCCTCGCACTCGGGCCTCAATCTAGTCTGGTAAAAGTCGTTGGGGCGTTGGGGGAGATAGCGGATTGATCGGTGTACCTGACTATCGACCAATGAAAAAATGCGAGATTATTGATAATGAAAATCATTTTGGAGTGTTGAAAATGAAAATAACAAAATTATTGTGCCTGATGGATGCGTCGCAACTTCGATCTCTCATGAACGTCCGCTCCTTTCATTGATCGTGAAATGAATACTACCAGCGTTACGCAGGCCGTCCCCGATTACACCTTAGACGGACTCCAGCAGCACGCACTCCAAGACAACGGCAGCTGGCTTCCCGGCGATTATATCGCAACACTCTCGGTTAGTAATGACAAAATCGAGCGTGCCTAATTATTCACCGCCTGACATCAGGCACCATCGTTCCCCGTGTTTTTTTCAGCTCCAGGCTTCCCTCGCTATCCTCAATCGAACGGATACCATAGTCACTGCTGGCACTGGCAGTGGGAAGGCTCTGTGTCAGCTAATTCCTATGCTACTTCGTTTCGATGACGATCTCGCCTCTAAAACGGCTTCAAGTCACACGTGTGCGATACTTAACAGATAAAGTGATTCGGAGTGTCACGATTGTGGTCGAACTTAGGTACTCGAATGCGAAAAGTATCACATCCGAACGGTTGCGATCAATGAAGACACTCCAAATGACCGATCGCTAACAGAAGCTTGCTCAGTGTAGGGGCATGGTCAGCCATTGCCGTTCCAATGGTCGATCCAACATCCCACGACACGAGGAACTCGGGTGTGATCGAGTCGATCTTCAGTCGATCTTCGTCCTTAATCTTGCCATTTCGCCGTAAACTTTCTGTGAGACACTCTCGATCGCGCGTGGTTCCATCCATGAAAGGAGAGATGAGGAGCCCCGAGTATCGCTGAAGATGGTATCAAGGAGCTGGTGAAGCTTCTCGGATTTGTACATCTTACTCCGAAATACGGTGAAGTCTTGCTGTGAGGGATCGAGGACTGTGATGAGTGCAGTAATGAGCGAAAGTCAGCTTTGGTGCAAGACCTGCATTGCCCGTTTGATTCGTTCGTTCAGAGAAACTCGTTCCTTGCGAGAAGGGTGAAGTGATGCGCCACAATCAGGGCAAGTTTGGAGGGGACCAGTATCGTACTCAGCGTCGAGATCCATGCTCGCGTCGCGAAAAGATGATCAAGTCTCGAGTCGAAGTTATCCGGCACTTATCTAAGTCCAAATCGAGGCTACGATCGAATCAGCACTTATGCTACTTACACGTGACACAACTAAGTCCAAATCGAGGCTTGTTTTTCACGTGCATCGATCAATCCACAATCTCCCCCAACGACTTTTACCAGACCGTCTATCGACGGTTTGCCTCTCTACGCGGCAACCTCATAGACGGTTTGGTCACCAGACTAGTCTCAATCGACGTGTTTCATTGTATCCTCCTCGTCCTGCGCGTCTCGGCACTCCGAGTTGGGTCGCTGTTTGTCGCCGTCGCTGCTGCCCATGCCCGCTGTGCTGTATCTCAACGATCTCGACTCGCTCGACTCACCCACTTCCACCCGCATGCGCTGAACTTGCTCGAACAGGTCCCTGGGGTTCTCTGGTGACGGCTCATCGCCGATCTCGTCCCTCACTCTTGTGCGGGCTCTCGACATCCTCAAGTTGTGCCCCTCGTGCCCTCAGGCTGGTTGGCGGCTCTGCGAGCCCGGCGTCTGGACAACGTTCGTCGTTGCCTGTCTTCTGAGGGCTCGATGGGTCGGGAATCACCTAAGGCCAAATCTCAATATCTCGAATGTCGACATACCCGAGGCAGGTTTCCCCTTACACAGGAGCAGGCATTCCTCGATCATCAACTTAATTCCTCACCTTTCAAGGTCTAGGTCAATGGAGGCGAGGCGGGAGGTCTGGAATATTGTAGCATTAATGCAGACGTGTACGCTGTACGGTGATGGTTTCCCACAACTAGCAAGCGCTTAGTCAGCGTTGCTTCTTTCTTGATTCCCGAAAACCATTTGTGAAATCATTCTCTCCGTTATGAAATATTTTGATTGTACTAATCTGCAATCCTTTTTTTGCACGATTTTTTGTTTTGTTTTCTATTTTGACCAGCTGGGACCACTATACTTTGGTGCCAACTTGTGTCTGGTCAAAAATCGGCGAGAACTTGAAATTCTCGCCAATTTCTTGCCAATTTCCGACCGCCGTCTCGACCGGCGAGCCGTGACCAAGAGGATTGGGGCTGTGAACAACCACGGTATGGGCGCTGCAAAAAGTATCCTACACACCATCGTGCTAACTACTCAGCACATCCGAAACGCTATAGCTCGGTATGCCACTACCAGGGGCGTCAGACAAGTCCGACAACACTCTCTCATCCGGCTCGATATAGAATTCCAAGCAATCATCGATGCTTCGCGCGCCATCCTCGAAATCTTTGACGATCCATTGTTGCGTCGTCATTACATGCTCGATGACCGCTTGATGGACTGGCTGTCTGGTCCAGAACCCGACATGTGTTTGAATGCGCTGAGAGAGATGGAGAGGTTGCTCAATATCGATCACAAGGTACAGGTGTTCTCTGTGTTCACCCCAACGAGAACCGGATACCAGGAAGACGATCTCAATGTGGTTATCGCACTTTTCTACGCCCCAAAGGCCCATTTTCACTTCCTGCTCATGACGGACATCTGGTGAGTGCTGGGCTCGCATTCCCACAGAGCTGCAGAGTAAATTCAGACCCAAATCACATCGAGCCATTTTCCTAGGCTATCCAGACGGCGTCAAAGGTTACCGTTTACGTGACTCCATCAGCAATGCCTTCTTCATTGTGCGTGATGTAGTGTTTGATGAAGACCTGGTCGGCAGTGACGATGAGGATGAAGATGAGGAACCTACCAGGACCTTACCCTCCCTTCCTCCGTCAACCTCAATCACACCCATAGCGACAGTTACAGTGCCTGGAACACCGACTGTACCAGTTATCGCGCCAAGTCAACCCGACGCTCGTCGGTCTAAGCGTACCAAAAATATGACCGAAGCAGGCAAGGCCTATGCCGAAGAGCGCGCTGCAGCCAAAGTCCGTTTGGCGGAACTGTGGGATAAACGCACACGTGTGGTTGTCGAGGGGGTATCAACACAGTCCGTCGACCCAGGAGGGGCTCCTGGCTCAGCGGAGGGGGTAACTGGTGTTGATGGTGCCGATAACGAGAATGTCAACTCTCTGAGGGCTATCGAATCAAATGATGCCATCTCCGATCTCACAGCAAATGTCGTCATTGGGAAGCAAGCTCACGTTATCGAAGAACAAGCCCACACTGCGATCAGGAGTGACAAGCGCCGAGACCCCTCCTCACCTGACTACAACATGTCAATTCCACCAGCCACTTATGATGAGGCCATCCAACGTCCTGATCATGAGCAATGGCTCGCTGTGATGAACACCGAGTTACAAACGATGAAAGACATGAAGGTCTATGAGTTAACCGAGTTGCCTGAAGGTCGTAAAGCGATCGGTTGCCGTTGGGTCCTCGAGTTCAAGGATGACAACAAGGGGGGCCCCGTCTACAAGGCACGTCTCGTCGCACAGGGCTTCTCTCAGGTCCCAGGAATCGACTACGGTGCTACCTTCGCCCCGGTTATAAAACCTGCCACTGTTCGTCTACTTGCTGCACTCGGTTGTCAGAAGGATTGGGAAATAGATACCTTCGACGCCAAACGAGCCTTCCTGTGGGGTATACTCAAGGAAGAGATCTACATGCGTCAACCCAAAGGATTTGAACAAGGCGATTGGAGAAAACTCGTTTGGCTCATGTTACGCACCATCTACGGGCTCAAACAGTCAGCGCTCAAGTGGTACGAGCAAGTCTGTACGGTAATGTTGGATCTTGGGTTTGTGCGCGCCGAATCAGACCACACTCTATTCTACTTTGACGGTGAAGATGATGTCACCGCGGGTATCACAGTCCCAACGGTCAATGCTACATCCACCAGAGTCCGATGTTTGATTGGATGGCATGTCGATGACGGCATGGGAGTCTCAAGCTTGCACCCGTTTCTAGAAAAGGTGAAGAAGAAGATTGCAGAGAGGTTCGGCATCAAGGATCTGGGGCCGGTGTCAAAGTATCTTGGGGTACAGTTCGAAAGGGACAGGAAAGCTCGCCGATTATGGATGCATCAAGGTGAGTACATCAGCTTTCTGCTCAAAGAATACGGACTAACCAATTGCAATCCCGTATATCTTCCGGCCGATCCCAAAACACCATTCGGGGACCCTACCATCTCCTACCCTGAGGTCGTAACCTTCGGTCCTCTTACCTCAAGTTGATCAGAGAGTTTATCTACCTTGCTGTGAACACGTGCCCAGACATCGCCTACATAGTCAACTCTCTCGCACAATTCAACGCCGACCCCTCGCCTCGCCATTTTGCAGCCGGGAAGCAAATCCTTCATTACCTAGCAGGGATGCTCAACCACCGACTTCAGTATGGTGTCGAAACCGACAACGCCGAGCTTCATGCTTATGCCGACGTGAGCTGGGCGAACGAAGTCGGTCGTCGCTCTGTCTCAGGCTACATTTGGTTTTATGCCGGTGGACTGATTTCGCATGTGTCCAAAAAGCAGGCAACCGTGGCATTATCCTCTACGGAGGCTGAGTACATGACAGTCACTCATGTCATACAGGAGGGCCTCTGGTTGAAATCGCTCTTCGCTGAACTCTCGATCCCATCCTCAACACCCATTAACATCATCCTTGACAATAGGCAAAATCAAAATTTCATCAACACACCAAACACATTGACATTAGATATCACTTCGGACGCGAGCACGTCGACGACGGTATTTTTCGTTTGATTTGGTTACCCACATATAAAAACATTGCAGACATTCTTACCAAACCTTTATCCAGACCCATTTTCTCTAAGCTTTCCAGTGCTATCGGTTTGACGGCCTCCTGAAGGGGGTATGTTAAATTCAATCATTTTTGTATCTTGTATCTTGTTCACTCAGCCGCTCTACATTGTAGCGTATCTTGCAGTTCTCTTATCTTGGCACATTCGTTTACTCATTACGTAATCACGTTGCGCTAGGACGCGCGTCGCCTGGTCGACCTTTTTCCTCAGCGCTATCACACACTTCGTGTTTCGCTGAGGTATGTCGACCAGTCCCATTATATCCTCTTGTTCTCATCGTACCTAGTCTATAATTGTGTAGGTTGTACAAATGTGTCGGAGGTGGGCATCCCCATAGCGTATATGCGGTGAACTGCCTCGCTAATCTCCAAGCTGACCTTCACGAAGCGCTCAGTTTTGTGGTAGCGGAGCTGGAGAAGCTTCTGAATCAGGGTGATTTGGGCGACAGGGCCAATTTGTTCATGACGATCGCATAGGATTTTCCACGCACGGAATGCATTCGTTTGACCTTCAAGGAAGAGCTTTTCTTCGAGAGAACAGCGGCTGCGCACAATTGCGACGATCGCCTCGTTGTTGGTGTCCCACAAGTCCGCGCCAGCGGGGTCCACAGCTTCGACAGGATGGGTGACTGATCCTAAGACGTATGTCCACGCATGCTTGGACAACAGATACATAGTCCTTGAAGTTGACACTCCATTCGGACCAGTTGTGAGATCCACGGTCAAGCACAGAGGTGACAACCTTGGTGGCGTCACTAGCACTGAGATCGATCCAAGCGAGCGGAGCCGATTGCACAGGGGCAGTGTTGCCGGCATCGGGAGTAGGGGGGGTGGAATTCCCGATGGACTGAGGCGCCTGACTAGACATGGTGACAGGGGCACGAATGTCAGTGGACGGGTGGGAGCTTTGGGTATGGAGACGGGTAGCAGGGGGGGCATGAATGAAGAGGTCAGGTGGGGACTGGGGAAGAGTTCCCCTTTTATGGAGAACTTGAAAGAAGAGTCACACGTGTGACAATGAAGATAACGAAGCTATTTTTGGGTCATGGGGGAGTTCCGACAAGGATGGACTATTATGGACGACCGCTGAGGCATGAGTACGACCTGGCGGGCTGCTCCTTCAGTCTAGAGTGTACGGCGTGTGTGATTACACCATGACGTGAGGGTTCATAACCTGTTCAAGCTAGACAAGAGTCAACTAGGTGACATGTACTGTAAGCTACAAGTTTATGGAAAGAACAACTAGGAACAGGTGCTTACCCCTCAGCGGTATGACGGAACAACTGAGGGGAGCGAACGAGCGAATACGAAACATATATACTAGTGCAAGTAAGGTTTGGAATGCGCACAAGGTCACACATCGCGCACGCCAATCTCGTGTGCCAACATGGGGCACAGTGTGGAATATGTGTGTTGAGAATCCTGGTATTTCTTATTCAGATATTCTTATCCTGATACCAGATTCAGATTCTAGAACGGTCTATGACCTTATCTTTACGCTATTCATATTACTCACCTTATCAAGATAAGCTATCTC